>JAHDVE020003606.1:0-161135 GCA_022606495.2 Halesus radiatus | reverse complement strand
AAATATTGTTATTTTCGTGGAAAGATTAATATAACACAAGTTATAGTGTACAGTAGTTATACTCGTAGTCTTATTTAAACATAATAACAAGTCCAAAAAGTCTACTTTCCTTTAAAAGAAAATATTGTTATTTTCGTGGAAAGATTAATATAACACAAGTTATAGTGTACAGTAGTTATACTCGTAGTCTTATTTAAACATAATAACAAGTCCAAAAAGTCTACTTTCCTTTATAAGAAAATATTGTTATTTTCGTGG
Organism: Halesus radiatus; assembly: GCA_022606495.2. Classification (NCBI taxonomy): domain Eukaryota; kingdom Metazoa; phylum Arthropoda; class Insecta; order Trichoptera; family Limnephilidae; genus Halesus; species Halesus radiatus. The sequence goes on along the minus strand of JAHDVE020003606.1, from coordinate 160,877 downwards.
AAAGATTAATATAACACAAGTAATAGTGTACAGTAATTATAGTCTTAGTTAAACACAATAACAAGTCCAAAAAGTCTTTCCTTTATAAGAAAATTTCCATCACCTACTGTTTCTATTAAAGTTAATTAATACCCAAAACATTAGAAATAATAAACCGTTTAAATGAAAAATAAAATTATTTCAATAAAATTAAGCAATACTGCGTAGTCATATTTAAAGACATTTCTAGAAAATTCACCCACTTTTTTATATTTTTTGTGAAAAATTTGTCCATACTGGCGTACCCCGTTATAATGACATTTACTTTTAATTATGGAAATAAAAATGACAATAACGTGGTTTGCAAAAATACAATTCAAACACATTAAAAATGGTTGAAAGTTATTTATACTAGGTAATTATTGAAAAGTATACCGAACAATATTTAGATAAGCAAACTTTAACGAGGAATAATTAATGTCATAAATAACATAGGTACCAGTGGCGTGCATTGCTCTATGACCAAAGGTGGGCTATGTAATTTTACAAATTCGGATATGAATTGTACGTTGAATAAATGAAAAATGTTATTTTATTATCGTCTTTCGCTGATTGCTATGATCAAATGAATAAATGAGGAGTACATATTCCTCACCAAATTCATATAATAAAAAAACATTTTGGTCAGAAGTTTGTCTCTTTTTGAAAGTTTGTCGAGAAATTCTTCAGATAGTTCCTTTTTTTAGGGTAGGCACAGCTTTTCAGCCTTTATGGACTGCACGCCACTGATAGACATACACTACCACCCAGATGCCCAAATGTTGTAACCTGTATGATCGTAAAACACGAATATATATTATTATGTTGTCATAAGTATCTAAGTTCCTTGTAAAAATGTGGAAGGTTTTAATCAATAGTTAATGGGAAATGAATAATTTTAAACCTACCTATGTCCTACGAGCTTTATAGCACCTGCCTACAACCTTTGTCCAAAATTTGATTGCTTAATTTTTTATTTGAATTGACATAACTACCGATTCTGATATAATTAATTTATTTAATGTACTTAATTATTTGTTTAATGTATTTGATGTACGCCCCTATAATAACTCATTGTTTTTCTCTTTGTTTCAGCTTCATTCTATCTTCAAGTAATTAGTGACGGATTTTATCGGTAAGTCTTTACACCATTTAAACAAACTGCTTAGTTACCATTGCAATATAAACTTTCTGTGACGTTTTATTATGCGATGACATTAGCGATTTTGCGAATTTGAATAACATTTGGCGAATGTTAAACAGAAATGAAATTTATACTAAAAATGCGTAGTTTTATTTTCAGCGTTGAGCGAAGTTATTTCTTTGTATCATATACCTAAACGTAATACGTATTTATTATAATTCCCCAAGCTGCCATTTCTAATGTAAATTCTACATAAAATAATATTAAGTTATTTCATCACACAATACGTTCCACAGACTTAACATGCACAAGTGCGGCGGTAATTTATAATCGTAGTAGGTAGCTACTCTTATTATATATTTTATAAATAAATATGATTAAATAAAGAATACACTACATTAATATAAAATGAAGTATCTGTTTTTAAATTAGCCATAAATCGTCAATTGTAATATTTCCTCCCTTTCTGTGTTTCAAATTTAATAACAATCTCTAATGGAGAGGAAGTGCTCCCTCGTCGTGAAATAGTTGTTTTAAAACACTAACATCCTCGTTGTCGAGGGTTCTCGTTTTTCATTACAATGTGACATTTACTTCTCAATCGTTCTTGAATATTACGGAATATCTTTCTGTGAATACGGCGATATTTTCCAAACGTGATGTCGACGTACTCAATATTGTTCTGAGGAAGTGCTTAGAAAGGGATTTCAGTTTACTTCCGCATTAAACCGCACCATTATTCGCTAAAAGGTTTTTTCTACTAAGTGGGCCTCATGCACGAGCGGAACATAATATACGAAGGACGACCAGAAAATAATATATTAGATTTCTCACATGAATGATTGACTGGATGTTAAGAGAAGATTTAGTTTCTTGAAATTGATCATTCCCCGCAGAAAATATGATAAAAACTGGTTATTTTCCGTTCAGTTTCCTCAAACTCCGTAAAATGTAAAACGAAAGCCTAGTAAAGGTTTAGTGTTGATAAGTCCCGTCTTATAACGATTCCATCCGCGGAATAAAACAAGGCGCAAACGTTTTGTCAGAAAAAACGTCTAATACAAAACAAATTTTTGCAAGAGAACTTTTCAAGTGGTTGTGGATTCCAAGGGCTTGAACATTCGCGATTTCGCTGTCTAACTTTAAATACTGTAGAGATCTTTAGGCGCCATGTTTACAAGCTCCCCCTCCCTGGGCACAAAATATTATTTAAATTCGTAAGCCACCCTTAAGGAGTTTTTCAAAGATAGGTATTTTCAAATGCAAACAGCAATCTGCTTATAAGGTTATATACACTTAGCGATTTTTTTCTTGATAATATTTGTTATAATGCGGTTTTCGTGACTACACATATTATTTTTAGAGTAAAATTTTGTTATTTGCTTTTCCCATCAAATATTTAGGAACGTGCGAACTCTTAACGATCGGGGACTCGTTAATATAGCGAATCGTGATTTCTGGCAGTTTTTGTCTAACGGGATTTTATGAAAAAGACATTTAAAATTGTATTCGTCTTTTTCAAAAGAAAGAGGGAGCACAAGAACTAAAAAGCCTTTTTGGTACCGAGTGTTACCGATCTAAACTCGTCACTTTTCGTTATAAAGTCGTCACAAGTCGATAACAGACACCATAAGCCTTAAACAATCTATTTTTATTGTTCGCCATTTATTTCTATCGACGATAAGCACCCAATGTAAGCACATTCTGAGGGCCTGTTCAAATACATCAAGTTGACAAACAACTTAACGGCACAAAGAAAAAGGGTACCTTTTCATTGTACCCACTGTTCAACAGACGGTAAGTTCACTAATGCTTTTTGTTTTGTGGCCTTGACTATTTGGCGAGTTTTTGGGATTGGAGTCTAGAAATCGCATGCCGATAGCAAGACTAGATCGTTCCTCTTAATCGGTCCACGTTCTATTATCTTTTTCGTATCGATTTTTAATACAAACCACCGTTAAAGAACCTTGAAGTAAATACAATAAACCCCCTAACAATCCCTTCATTGAGACGAATAAAGTTGATGATTGCTTCTTATAGGGAGGAGTACATTGTAAAAGAATCCTTAAGGTACCCGTATCATTGGCCAGACGATCGAGTGCAAAGGATCTCTTGTTTAATTGTATTGGATGTGTGACTTTGTTTCTATTCCGACGTTATAACGGTATAAAAAAATAAAATATGCAAGAGGTAAAAATATACCACCGGACGTGCGCGACGTGAAACAGCCATTCGGAAGCGTGTTCCTTGTATGGGAGGAGCTAGTTTACGATGGGTATAATAGGATTATTCTTAAATTCGTTGTTTTGTTGATTAATAATGGCCAACGCCATATTTACAATCACAGAAATCGTACTGAAAATCTATTTGCATTCAGTACAACAAAAGACCAGGATATAGTTATATGTTGAATATCTAACATACACTGTAAATAAGGAATCAAAAATAATTCCCCGACCTTCTATGAATCGTTCGAAGGTTCGAGAAACTTCTTCAACACACAGCTCTATCTGTCGATGCTCGTGCTCTGGTTGGTACCTAGAAGTTTTATAAAAGTAGGATGTTTAAACTTTTACTTCGATTTTAGTTTTCCCGTCAACTTATCAGTCAGGTACTCTGATTGACTAATGGTTTCGGAATGAAGATGGTAAAGGTTCACAGGATTTTGTACTTATTTTGAAATAAAGTTCATAATTCCGGATTGGAAAATTATGTACCTAAGACTTTTGATAGAATTCCGAATCCTTGCGATATCTTGTTCAATGTATCACGGTCACAATTTAATCGTAATCGATTAATCCAGCTTTAAGGTAAGAGGAATCTGTTATTTCAAGAATATAATATAATGTACGATGTCCTTCAGTCCACCCAGCTCAAGTTGATTTCATTAGATTCTTATGATAGGGTAACAAAGGCAAGTCTGTAATTAGTGCGTTGTATCTTGTCTCAACCTATTTCTATGTTAAAATGTTAAATTCTTACAGTTTAAGTGGAAAATCTCCTCGCCCTGACAGTTTAAATGATGATTCTCTCTACTGATCATTTGTAACAATTAAGTCACCTTAAATGTCAGTATTTTAAACCTGACTCTTTAATCATTGTTCCTCCAGCGCCGCAGGATCCCCCACTCACTGCGGAGACAATAAATAATTATCTGAGCCTACGTGATTTAGTCTTTCCAAACTACGGAATAATCTACATCACTTGCTTTCATATTTCACAAATAGTTTATTTTTAGTCTAGGTTATTTGACCTGGGAAGCCCAAAGTGTGTTTACCGAGCGAAGTGAAAGTTGTCTTTTTGTGATTTATTCACGCTTCTTACAAAAAATAACAAGTTCACAGAATTTATTGAGTATGTTATAATATCTATCCATTTATTATCTGAAATTTAGCGTACCGCGGTGGAAGAATTGAACAAGTTTGCTGAATTCTCGTGTTGGATAAATAACTAAAGTGTAAGAAGTTTGTCTGAGCTTGAGAATGAAAAAGCTAAATCACAAGCTCGACAGCTGTTGCATTTTTGTGTTGAAAGTTTTCAATTGTGCCCCCCAAACAACGTAACTTTTTTTTTGTATTTTCGAGCGTTAAAACTTACGACCGACATCCGAACTAGCTAATGATACAAATTGTTTCGCTATTTTAGGCCCATGGCAAGAGCAGTAATGAACACAGAACACAGCATGTAGAGCGAGTACTTAGCGAGATGAATGTACACGGTTCAACCGCTACATTTCAACAGTCACTTAGCGTCCATTATCGACTAATGATTTCCAACTGTGATGGTCTTTACTGTATATGTCACATTTTTAGTGGGATCAAAGAGGATGTACATTAGAGTCCTTCCTCTCCCCCCCACCCCCTCAATCCCACATGGCAGAGAGGGACATACGATACACCCAGTACCCATATTACACGTGAAATCAGCGAGGCATAAAATTATATAATTATGCATTCTTTTTTGTTTCCAGCTCCAGCCGGCTAACTCGCTGGCACTTACCTTCATATTATCTCATTCAGAATACGAAATGATTTTACAGCGAATAAATACAACAGGATGTTGTGATTTGTCAGTGAACCTATTAACAACTTCCATTTATGTTGATTAATTACGTTCAATAAATCAATCCATTATGGCCGTTATTTAGGTTGTTAGGTAGGTACGAGAAAAAACGATTTACCTAATGAGCGGGAAATCGATCGCAATGAGTAGCTTATTCATATTACAATGGTGGCTATTAGAGGAAATATTACGTTAAAAATCGTAAAGATAAAATGAAGAAAAGAGGAAAGCATTTTTTTTAAATTATCAATTTAAATCGCTTGGTTAATTTTGGGTTCTGACAATCTGATAATGTAATGGGTTTATTTGGTTTTTAAAAATTCATTTTGTTTTTGCTTTATTTTATGGTCATATGATTTTTCACTAATCGACAGTAATAGTACAGTGTGAATGTCGATAATTTTACTACATTCATTAATTCTTTACATGATAATATGAAGTACACCTGAAACAAAATATCTTTATAAAACATCGAACGACCAATAACTTTGAATAATGGTTTACAGAGAATGAAATTTACATAAAACCCTCATGTACAGATAGATACTTTTCGTCATTCCTTCTCGAATCGTCGGCCTTCATAGCATTGTGATATATGTAGTTTTTAACTTCGGGTAAGAATTGTGGATTGAATACTTTTAAATGGCCATTATATTATCAACTACCCCTAAATGTTTTGGCCAACCGAATAAATGTTAAAAATTCCTTAACTATTTGTCAGCAAAATATTTTTTATATAATATTTTTTTTAATCCTTCGTTGTTCTACGGGTGGTCACAGCTTTTCAGTCGTTGTGGAATACACTCCACGGGATGTATGGTACACACATTTGACTTGGTGTTAGGGGTTCAAGTCCTGCACAGCGAAATCATGAATTATTTTTATTAGCAATGCGAGTTATGTGGATTATTAAATTATTTTTATTTTTTATGTGATTTCACATAAAAAATAAAAATAATAAAATAAAAAAATAAAAAATAATAAAAAAACGTTTCGATTATGAATTGTGGTCTTTGTGCGACACTGACAGTATCTACCATTCTGGAACGTGCCGCAAATATACTACATATTACTTTTAAAGAATAAATTGTGAAATAACACAATTTAATCTGATAAAATTTACTTGCGCACGCCGGGATTTGAACCCGCGACCTCCGGATTCGTAGCCGAGGATCGTAACCACTTAACCACCGAGACCGACCATTAATGGTTATATGTTTTCAAAATGCCTTGACGGCATCCAATATTATGAAATGTTTCACGAAATTAGCACCCCCTCAATCGAGGTCACATTAATTAATTTACTTCAGTAACCTTAACAAAAGACAAACTTAAAGCCACATCAACAGGATTAACTGTTATAACAACTCAAAATAATACCAGGTTAATGAATTACTTTTTTACCACTGAAAACAAACAAAAACTGAACATTCCGAAACTCCAGAGAGCGAAATTCCACAGATTCCATATTCAAGCATCATCTCACTGAAAGTATAAACGTTACGTTTCCAATAATTTTGAAAACATTTTAACCAAATAGATAATAAGACAAACTCAAATAATGTGAAGCTTATTAAATCAACTGTAATGGTTGCGAAACAATTCGTAGAATTTAGAAAGTTATGTACCATAGAAAACAATAATAATAATTATCTTTATTGAAAGTTTCTTTACAATATTAATTAAACACACGTATCTACAATACAAGATGGAACAATGATTAAATTAATAATAATAATTTATTTATTATTAGAAGTTTTGAATGACACGCCTCACTAGGCAAGCCAGTGTTGAGCATTTATTTTAGCAATTTGTTTGTGTACTAAAAATTAATTATGTCTATGTTTCAGGGTGGGGATTAATCATTATGGTACCTAATTTGTTGCTACAAATTTTGATTTGGAGAGTGCATGGATATGTTCTGTGGTTGTATATTAAAAAAAAAAATTATATGAATACCGCACAAGAGTCCCAAACTGCTCCCAACCGTCTGGAACCAGTGAGACTAAGGCATTCCTAATTGGGGAATGTTTTGAGGCTGAAGGTATTAGAGGGGGTGGGAAGGAGAAGGGGGGAGAGAAAGGTGGGAAAAAGGGGAGATACCTGGATATTCAGATCTGGTCACCAAACACGGCTAAAAGCCATTTCAAGCAACGCTTCCACTCTGGAACGTGCGCAAATATAATATATATTATTTTTTAAATGAATTAATTGTGAAACAACACAAATTAATTAAATAAAAATTACTTGCGCACGCCGGGATTTGAACCCGCGACCTTCGGATTCGTAGTCGAGAGCCTTACCCCTCGACCATGGAGGCCGTCAAATATTATTTGTTTAATTGGTAACATTTAGTTTGGATGAGTGTAACGGTAAAAGCATTAAAACTTTTTAATTAATACTTATTTTATTTATTAACCTTTCTGTTCAATAGTTAGGGAAAATTAATTTTAACTTATTTTCCATCAATAATTTGGTAATACATTTTGAGTACTTATTTATCTAGTAGTATTTATATGTAAGGGAACAATGAAGTTAAAATTTTTCTATCAACTTATTAATAATATGAAAAAATATTGTGAAACACATGTGATCGTGTGCGTGAATCTAAGAGGGTGTACCCACCCACCCACCTTTTACCGTTACCCTTTTGGGTACTTACACGAATCTTGAGTTACAGATAAAATAGGAAAATAAATTAATTTCGCCTACTTAGCGCTCTGTTACGGATAAACTAACCATGGAATCCCCCCACAGAAGGGATAGAGGTAAACTTTTGGCTTTTACTTTGAAGCTCGGAGATAAGTTATTCTGTAAACATGCACGAACCTTTTATGCTTGAAATCACACTTGCTCTGCCAGAAAATATTCCCTTGTTTTTTGTTAATATTGTTTTTTTTTCTTTTCACCTTATTAATATCGGGTCAATCTATTTCTTTTAGACTATACTGGGAGATTAGGATTAAAGCATGGTTTGCCCTCTTTGCACATTGTCGTTCAGAGATCAAGTCTCATTCGGATATGAACAGACTATTTCTCTACAGTAAATTCTCAATAATAGTTAAAATATTTACATTATAAAAGTTGAAAGTGATCTAATTATTCGGCTTGGGACCTTTTCCTAGAAGAGTCGCAGCCCTAAAGCTTCGATCGGGTTTCTCGTGATACCCTCGTTTACTGCCCTCAGTGGCGGTTATTCGATAAGGGCTCTCGGGCATCTACCCCACCCAATTTTAGACGAATTAAGGGGATCCACTTTCTAAAATTTGAACGATATCACGCACTCTTTATGCAGGTGGCGAAAGGGTTGAAATACCCGTTTAAGAGGAACGGCTGCGCTGCCTGTTTCATACATAACTTTATTTTGGATTTGAGGCTAAAATACCCATCCAAACCGAAATACATATATTTTAAATTAAAGGTTTTGTAAATATCTAGTACGTATGAGAAGTATTTTTTGTTTTTAATTATGATGTAAAAATTTAAAAAAAAAAATCATAAAATTAGAGTCAGCTTAGAAAATTATTTGCGGGTTTATTGTATTTTAAAAAATATATATCGTATTGTTTATTTAATATAAATATGATTACCTAAATAAAAATATTAAAAAAAAACATAAAAAAAAAACTTTTTTTGGGTCGATATTTTAAATTATTTACAGCAAATTTGTGTCCGAACGTAAATTGGTCATTGTTAATTTAATTTAAAATCCACAATAATGCTTATTTTAATACTTGAAATGAATATATATTTCATTTTATTTTCAAAGTAGACGGGGTAAAACTTTTTTTTCATCACCCAAATAATTGTTAAAGGCGCCTCTAAAATCGCGAAATATTAATTCCTTTAATGGCCTATATTTTATAATATAAAACAAAAATAAATACATCCGTACTAGAAATTTACTATAATTTTTTTAATTAAAAAAATATCATTAGGTTTAGGTGAGTATTTTGAACTAAAATCCAAAAGTAACTTTTGTATGAAACAGGCCGCGAAGTCTTAAAGTACTGCACAAAACCTATTTTAATATTTTAGCGATAAATATGAAAAATAATTCGCTTCTTCGTCCTCGTTTAAATATTGCGAGTTTATTGTAAATACTATAATTGTATAATAATTTTTTTTTTTTTTATATAAACCTTTTTCTTTTCCCTGAAATTTGGAGAATCAACTCGAAATTAATAGTCCAGATTTGTAATGAAAATTATTGATTTTGGTATTTTTTTTTTTACCTTCGCTGACCATTATTTTATATATATATATATATACGAGTATATATTTTTTTTAAATCACAGACCGCAAGCGCCTATGTCATCTTTGTTAATGCTGAGTGGTATGTAAAAAAATGCCAACGGCATGCGGTGTTCCCAAACGGTCACCGATCCAAGTAATGACTGCGCCCAATGTTGCTTAGCACTTTGAACCCTAAGGCGTTAATTGTTTTAGCACCATATCCCTGAGCTCCTGAGCAATTTTTGAACAAAAAATATTATTTGACTAAAATGCAATTTTGATCAAAAATCATTTGTCAATAAGAAAATAATTGTCATAATAATTGCAAACTTCCAGTAGCAAAAAAAAAATGCCTTTAGGGTATTTGCCTCGCCAAATCAGGCCGGTTTACCGGCCTATAGGGTTCAAAGGGTTAACTTCGGTGATCGGACGAGAACCGGCTTGGTATGGTCATTGGTAAATAATGACGATAAAAAAAATCACATAATTCATCTATCACGCAGTTACACGAAAAATATTCAATGGATCTTGCTACCTTAAGAGTTTTTGGCAACGCTCCTAATATTATAATTATCAAATTAAATAAAATTAATTAGAAATATTTTATTAATAATTAATAATCATAGCAATTTCACATTTATTGAAAAAAATCAATTAAATGACTGATACCTGCAATTATTTATGAACGATCAACAGCATAACGTCGCTGCATTTATAATATAGCTTATGTGCAGTTTCGTACATTCTGAGTTGATCGAGTAAAACTGCTTTAAAAAATAATTGCAAAGACTAAGTTTGCTAAAAATAATAGATTTGTTAAGCTGGAAAGTTTGCCTAATAATTTAAAAAAATATTTTTAGCAAATCTAGTCTGCAATTATTTTTTAAAGCAGTTTTACTCTATCATCTCAGAATGTACGAAACTGCACATAAGCTATATTATAAATGCAGCGACGACAATGATATAGTCTAATTGCATTAGAAATTTTGTCAATATTATGTAGTTTTCCACATATTTTGGAGATTTATTATTTTTTCACGTCAATAACTTTATTTATTAGGTAGACTCACATTCGGACCCGCGAGTAGCCTTTGACTACCCCTGAAACCTGGAATCGATCCACTGAAGCTTTAGTCTTCCACATAAAGTGTTATTCCACACAAAATATTCTATTGAAGTTTATCTTCCCTTTCTTTTAGTTGTTCTCCAATAACTTTGTTTAAAACCATATTTTACTGCTTTACTACGGGCGTATAAAATATAGAAGGCTTTTTTAATAGCTTAACATTTGCCACTGTGTTATTTTTACGCAATAAAAGCACACAACAAACCAGGTTTTCATTCCAGGAAAATTATCACATCTGCGACAGTAACAAGTCGAGCGTTAATATAACGCGTGGTATAAAACAGTCGTGAAACACCCTATTCTGGAGTAAGCATGTACCATATCTCGGTTAAACTTGAAAAATACGAATATAATAGATACTTCCCGATGGAGTAAACAACACATATATTCTTATCAGTAATATATTATTATTCGATGGCTACACGTTTCCATTTCTACCATTCCGTGGAAGGCTGTAAAGATTTTTGATATTTAAAGAAATACCTCCTCGGTTCCGTTAAGTCTTCACAGTTAATCCACAAACATCAATAGTACGAAGGAGTTATTTTTCTGCGTGACAATACCAATAAAAATAAATATTAAAATTCATTTGAATCATTCGTATGTATTTGGACAAGTCACCGGTTGATCATTTCGTTGAAATGACAATCAATTGAAAGAATAAATTAATTTAAAAAAAAATTTAATATTGCGTGTTGTGGATTTTATATGTGTTACTAACGCTCTGTGATCCGATATAGTAATGACACTTTGAGACGTTATAAAAAAATAATAAAAAATATATATATATATTGTTAAAGGGAATATCAATAATCTACAATTACTAACTAATGTACCCCATTTAAAGCATTGATTATTCAGAATTTATTAATAATCTATCTCCATATTTATACTTCACTAAAGGTTTGCCTGCTACACCCAACAGAGATGATTAACAATTATTTTTATAAACAATAATTATTAGCCTGAAACACTCATCCAAATTGAAAAAACCTTCCGAGAAAAGATAAATTTCGCCGACAGGACTCGAACCTGCACCCTTCTGATTGCCGGTCAGATGCTCTATACATTTTATTGGTGAAAATGGCTTTGCGCTATGCACAAAAATCTTGTCTTAAAAAAATACTTTAGTTTACCAATTAATAAATATTTGACAAGTCAAAGCAATTTTCACCAATAAAATGTAGACATAATTTGTCTCGACGCCATCTATTGAGGGATTTAGCCGTTACAAGCCTTTCTCATACTAATAAAGTTGGTTGTTTACAGGTGAAAATATAATAAAAACAGTAATTATTGAATGAAACACTAGCATATATTGATTAACTTGGCGGGTTTGCGATAAGCCGACGTAGCTCAACGGTAGAGCATCTGACCGGCATTCAGAAGGGTGCAGGTTCGAGTCCTGTCGGCGACATTTATCTTTTCTCGGAAGGTTTTTTCAATTTGGATGAGTGTTTCAGGCTAATAATTATTGTTTATAAAAATAATTGTTACCCTTTGCGCTATGCACAAAAATCTTGTCTTAAAAAACTTTAGTTTATCAATTAATAAAAAAAAGAGATGATTAAGTTTCATTATTTTCATTAAATTTTAAGTCATAATTAATGCTTGCAAATTAACCTTTTTTTCCTAACTTTACTTATTTTTACCCAATTTAATTGATTTTATATATTATTTCTTACGCGAATGTGAATGCAAGTAGAATCCCGGGACGTCCGAGGAAGACATGGCACGATCAAGTGAATCAAATACTTGAGTCGGACCATGTCAGAAGTCGGAATAATAGAATAGAATGTATGTGACGATGTATGAATTTGAATGAAGAAAGAAGTGTATGCCAAGGTCGAGTTATTTGGCGGTTCGTCCTTTCTTCCTACCCCTGCGGGGAAACGGCGTGATGGTTAGTTAGTTAGTCAGTTGTATTATTTCATAATTTTAAATCATGGGTTGTTAGGTACCTGCCATTTGACACTTAAGTTTTATTTAGCGTCATTATTCCTAAATATTAAATAATAAGTTCATTCATAAAAATTGATACTCGACTTTAATTTTCCTTTTGGTTTTTTGTTCCTCGTTTTCGTTTTATTTTTTTCTGTTTATCGTTTTTCATTATCCGATTTTCGGTTTTCGTTTTTTGTTTGTTAGTTGTGTGAAACATTATTTATGCAAGCAATGCATCTAAAACATAACTTTTGTAAGCAATCCGCCCGAATGAAATAGGCTTTATGCCAGCAATGTTTCTGTGCGAAACATGTTTTATGCAAGTAATGCATTTTTGCGGAACATGCTGTATGCAAGCAATATCTGTACTCGTATACTGAAAATGATGTTAAAAGAAAAAAAAAACCAAACAAAACAAAAACTGGATACAAAAACCAAAGAAAAAAAAAAGAAAATATAAATGCAGTTTTTCACAAGCGAGTTTACGGTCGGACATGCACGAAAGAAATTATGTTGTAATTTGAGTTCAAGTGTGCATTAGTTATATTTAAAAAAAATTGCCTGTTAACCATAAAACATATTGGTAAACACCTACTTAATCGCTTCATTCGATTTTAATTTCGCAAGTCAAAAGAACCCGAGTGTAACACATGCACGCCATTGTCTGCTCCACTGCAGTATGAATCACACAAAACGCCAAACAAATTCAAATGAATTGAATTAAAATTTGATAACGCAAGTCAGAAGTGCCCAATCGCCGGTCATCGTTCGTAGTACATTTATACACAAAAATGTCAATTTCGCCAGTCAAAAGAATCAATGCGCCGGGCACTGCACTCGAGATGCACTGCGATGTCTATCACACTCCAGTTCGGAACGTAATAAAATGCGAATCAATTTCTAATGGTGAGAAATGATAACAGATCGCTGAAATTATAAAGTAAATTATAATTTTGATAGAAGATTGCAATGTTAATATTGCATACAGCTTTTTTAAAATTAGTTTTAGAGATTCCTCATGACAAATTTCTAATTTTGCTGACAATTTATTCTTCCTATTTTTTTGGTTTAAGACTAACGGCTGCACTGCCTGTTTCATACGAAAATTAATTTTGAATTTGAGGTCAAAATTATCACCTAAACCTAATGATCTTTTTTTAAAATTAAAGGTTTAGTAAATATCTAGTACGCATGAGAAATATTTTATTTATTTTTGTTTTACATTATGAAATATAGGCCATTAAAGGAATTGATTTTTCGCGATTTTAGAAGCATCTTTAACAAGTATTTGGGGCTAACGGTGATTTAAATAAGTTGTACCCCATCTGCTTTGAAAACATATTGAAATATAAAATAAAAATAAAAAAAAAACATTAAAATAAGCATTAGGGTGAACTTAAAATTTAATTAAAAACCACCAATTTACGTTGGATCATAAATTTGCCCTACATAATTTAAAATATCGACCCGAAAAAAACCTTTTTTTTAAAATGTTTCGTTTTTATATTTTTATTTGCGTAATCATATTTACAAAAGAAATATGATAATTTTCAAAAAAATACGATAAACCCGCAAATAATTAGTAGCCTCTAAAATTATAAAAATTGTTTTTTTTTTCATTGCATATACTTTATAATTTAGAACAAAAATAAATAAAATACTTCTAATGCGTACTAGATATTTACTAAACCTCTAGTTAAAAATATATATATCATTCCATTTGGATGGGTATTTTGGTCTCAAATCCAAAGTTATTTATGAAACTGACAGCGCAGCCGTTCCTCTTAACTCTAAACTGATTGAAAATTGAAAATCGAATTGACAGCTTCAATCGGTTGTCGAAATATCTCAATAAATAGTACTATAGAATATTGCATCAAACTGCAAAAATTGCTATTCATTAAATAATTACTCAAATAAATATACTCGTATAAACAACTCAAAGATGTATGAAAAAAGTGGGTAAATATGATATAAATATTACGAATGGCGTAGCGGCTTTTCATTCCTGAATGCCCTTTTGAAGGGCTGGCACGAAAATAATTTGTAGGCTGTTTTACCCAAATAATTTCATAACTTTAATTGGGTTAAAACTTTTGAGAAACCGAATGATTTCATTTCCAAATATTTTTGTTTATTTTGAATATATTTTCATAATCAATTTTTAATTATTAATTATTTTTATTGAGATTTAAAAACCTCATTTTAATATATAATCCAATATGGCATAAAACATGGAGAATAATATTAACAAATCTTGAATTTGAGATATGATATCGATGAATATGGCAAGTTGGTTAAGCGGTTGCCCCGGATAGGCAGAGGACCTGGGTTCCAGTCCCAGATGCGACTGAAATGTTTTTATTTTCTGTCATTTTTTCCGTTTTCATATTTCATTTAGGTTATGTTAATATTATTTTCTGCATTGATTACATATTTTCATAACCAAGTGCATATCATTATCTGCGAAAAGTGGTGGAGTTTTTTATTCGCCAACTGGGGGTAATACCTTTTCAACAGATTTTTTCAGATAGGCCAAAAAGTTGAAGGTATTCCGGTGACGGAAAAAATATATATTTTTAAATTTTGACTACAAGGTTGTTTTCAACAGAGCGCATTATGTTGCTTTGTCAGATGGCACCTTGTTATTCCAAAGGGTCGATTTAACATTTTATAAAATAAATTATGAAATTTGTTATAATTACATCGTTTTACTAAAAAAATGATACATTTCTCTATATCCCCACGGTGAGACACCATCATTCAGAATCATATCATCACCAGAAATGGCTATAACTATGTTTAGTAAACATACTTTAATATCTTTCACAAACACATATACTTCCCCTCCCACCTTCTCATCGAATCCGGCAGATTAAAAAATATCAAAATAAATCGAAGACAGTCAATACTTGTCAGACTTGAGGTTGAGTAAATGTATCATAAATATAATGTTATATGTCATCAAAGATTTAAGCAAGCAGACTCGTGTAAAAATAAACTCTCGAAACGACAACATTAGTGTTCACCCGATTCCATATAAATCTGTGACATCTTTAGAGGAGCTAAAACAAACAGGAGCGGAAAATCCAATATCGCCGAAACAGGATTTATAAAACGTATTTCAGGTACGGTGGTGGCGAGTAGCGGAAGATTGATACCTACTGACTATATTACAAAATAACCTATATATATTTATAATTCAGTCGATTCTATGTGAACGTACAATGAATGGGTGAATTTATAATTTTGTACGACACGGAACGGCAACGTCACGGCACGGTATACCGTAAACGATCGTTTTTATAATTTACACCGTGATCATGAACGGCATTTGTGCAGTGTTTGCGTCTCATAGAAGAAGCAATAAAATACAGCGTCCGCGCGCAAGAGCCGCTTTTGCAAGTGATGGAGGTCGGCGGGGAACGGGGACTGTAGGCGTGGGTGGGCAGCAGTGGGTGGGAGCGCGGATTCACTCGCATACCAAATTTTTCTTCTTACTACATACCGTGCTCTCAAAATTGCCGCCACTGCTTTATGGGGAACTAGGTGTCCAACAGCAAAAGGACGGTAAAATAAGAGCGTTTTTTTAAAAATTAAATTTGATTTTAAAGTAAATTAAATTTAATAATGTTATGTTATTAAGTTCTATATTAGTATTTTAGTATTTATGTAATTAATTTATCATATTTTTATTCTTATGACCTTAATAATAACATAATCAATTTGATTAGATTTTTAATAAAAATGTAAATTAATGGAGTTCTATGAATTAAACACAATCATAATTAATAAAAGCATCTTCATACAAACCCATATATATATATATATATAACCCTATTATGCCATCATGCCGTACCGTGTCGTCGCCATGCACATCATAAAAGCGCCCAAAACCAAAAGTACACACAGCTGTTTCTGTAAAAAAAACGAAAGTGTGTCACACTGTAGGGTTATGTCAGTTCCTTCTGGTTCGGAGCCCCCCTAGAAACCTAACAAAACTCCAGATTCAATGCCATAATACGGCAATACATTTTTGCATGTGCTTATCGCGCACAATTCCGTATCTAGTTGGTAGCTAGTCAGAATATGGCATCCCGAATTGGGGTTTGTTGTGAGACCATTTTTATATCTTCCTTTTAAACGAAAATTAAATTGGGTTGCGCATAACCTGACATTAATTCAATTGTTTCTGCACCCACGTAATTATAAAGGTTGAAAGCATGCGTAATGATGGAGGACCTGGCTCGCAGTGAACCCCTCGCAGTGACCCCTCGGTGCGAACCCGATGCTTTGGACCACTCCGCTACACGCCAGACAACATATATATATATCAGTTGATATTGCTGTGTTTGCTCTACAAATACTTTTTAATCGAAGATTCCATGATAAATCAACACACGTATGAATCGGCATACTTTTTAAAAACATTAAAAGTTTTTTTTTTAATTTTAAAAAATTAAAAACAAAAATTAATTTCCAAAAAACACAATATATCAATTAGGTGAGGTTAGATCAGGTATTCGGGATAGTTTTTTTTTATTGCTTATACTTTTAATGGATCGTTCTTACAAATAGGACTTTTAAGAACTAAGTTCATCCCAAACTCTCCTTAAAAGACCTTCCACACTTCACCCCCAAAGATGATATAGGACCTAAGGTTTCCCCTAAGTCCTCCTCCGTGAGGATAATAAAAATGTATAAAAAAATAACGTTTCAATCATCCATATGACTGACCCATCGCAGTTGAAAAGGAACAAGGTGAATAAATGTATTATTTACGTATTTCTTTAATCGAGTATTATTTTATTACTTGTTGTATTAATTAAAACCCAGAAAGAAGGGAATAATTCCAGGGAACCTTAAAAACTAAATCGACCTTTATAAAGAAGTTCTTCAAATAGATTATTTCCATACCCCTAGCTATCTTCTAATTTCCATCAAAATTGCTAAGTAAAATCCAATTTCCAACCACGAAACTTCATCTGTTGTGCCTCTTAATTGAAATATTTTTAAAATAAAACAAACACTTATAAACCATGGATTTATTGAATTTTTATGCCAACCGATTTCGTTTAGATTAAGCTTAGCCAGGGAAAATATAATACATAACTAAAGAATAATACGCAGTTATCGTATATATGTAGGTACAAAAAACAATAGAGTTACAAAAAGGAGAGAAATGCGAATAAATTATTAGAGAGAGATAACAATTAAAAAATATTGTGTTTTGGAAGTAGATAATAATAATATATATTATTAGAAATAAATATTAAATACATCTGTATAATGGGGACACAATGAAGTCATTATGACAATCCTACAATGATGTATAAAAGACAGAACTACAACTAGTGGAAAATAGACTACTTGATTATATAAATATAATTAGATGGGTGAGTGAGGCAATATAACAGAGGTATAGGAAGTTATTAATTGATGAGGTGTGGAAGGATTCACATCGATTCACATTGTGAGTGTAACGTGGAAGGATAAAACCAGTTCAAGCAGTAGATAAGTTCCTTATTCAGGCATTTTTCACTTGTCAAATAAATATATGTCTTTCAATTTATTTTTGAAAACGGTATTACATAACCATTGACATCGAGCCGAATGCAGAATTGTTGCATACATTGAGGCAGGCTCTGGTGGATTCATTACTCTACCATTTTATTAAAGGTTGTGGAGCACTGAGCTCTGAAAAACATTATGAATCGCGTTGAGTGACGTAGGTTAGTCTATCGTTTCAAATATAGGTACCTACTCTAGGTTAGGTTTTTTTTATAATTATTTAGATACCTATTTCACGAAAGCGCTATTGACGGAACACTGAAAGAAGACACCGAAAAAACCACTTACCAGCCATACAAAATATTGAAACACATAAAACCGCCTCAACAACAATAGGAAGTAAAGGGACACAAACATAAAAAAAAAGTCGAACACTTTTTTTTTTTAAAGGGAAAGTCAATTTTTACAGGTTTTTAATGACCCGACAGTCCTAAAAACAGAACTAAGTAGTATTAAGATCAAATGATTTTGACACATGGCCCGACAGAGACGATCCAGCACGTTAGTCTGGAATTTTCCTCCCGCAAGAAGCAGGAAACGAGAAGCAGCGGGAAACGAGAAGTAAGAAACAGTGGGAAGCAGAAAAAAAAGCAGCTTGAATCTATAAGAAAAAAAAACGAAGAACCAGTAAGCTGGAATCATGAAATAGAAAGCAAGCAGCGGAGGAAGCGGGAAGCGTGAAGCAGCGAGAAACCGGAAGGAAGAAACAGAGGGAAACTGGAAGCGTGCAGCGAAAAGCATAAAATATCGGGAAGCTGGAAACAAGAAGCAATGGGAAGCAACAACTAAAATTAAAAATATGTAACCGGGAAGCTGGAAATGTTAAGCAAGAAGCGAGAAGAAGCGGGAAGCACAAAGAAGCGGGAAGTGGGAAACGAAATAAGAACGCTCAATCAATTATTTTATTCCAACCCACCCTAAATTCCAATATTGGCTTATGAGGTTGTCGTGTATACCGGTCGATTAAACTCCAACCTCCTTCCCATCCATAGAGCACGTGCTCCAAGTCCTAACAAATCAGTCTCCCCCGGTGTACTGGTCCTAGCGGGACAGGAGTGCTCCTGGCTGGGGTGAAACAATTGTATCGTGTCATGTGTTTATTGATGCATTTCATAGAATATTCCGTCATTCAATTTGATGCATTTAATTGGTGTATTATATATCTAGTGTCTGTACAAAAATATCAGCATCCATAAAGTGCAGACAATAACAATAATTGATCTAGCGCCCGTGAATCGCTTCTTGTATTAAATGGTTGCCAAACTAAAGTAACCTTTATTCCTGCTCGGATTGTTCAATTTAAACAATGCTGTCGGGATGATAAATGCGATTTGAGAAAGAAATCGTTACTGGCTTCAGACAAGATCCCGTATCAAAGTGTTTGCGGCTCGGATCGGTGTCTTTGTATTGAAGGAAATTACTCGTCAGGAAACCCATTTTCTACCCCCCCCTCATCCACGTGGACAACGGAAGTACTCAGAACGATTATTTGTGCCTTTGATTTGACTTTCCATTGTTTATATAAATATCTTCGTTCCGATCGTCGTTAGGTGAATATTTTATGGCCATAATTTCTGTGAATGGGTTTCTCCTTCAATTCTCTGAATACGTACAATTATTTTTTACTTTACTAACGTTTATTTTAAATGAAAAACTGAATGATTTTAATTTTTCCTTTCAACGATTGTTACAATAACAAAAAAAAAAAAAACGGCAAAGTTCATTATTTTCTTGCAGCAGTTTGCTTTTTAATAATAAAAAGTTTGATTGTCTGCCCCATTTCTTGAAGTGATTTTTTTTTTTAAAATTTAATGTCCTTTAAAATTTTACGTATTCCTCTATAAAGTTATGTGTTATAAGACTAGTAGATTAATACACTATTTAAAACGAGATGTCGCCTTCATAATTCAGAAATTGTAGAAGATATGATTCTTTTCAATACATTCCAAGGCACCGGAGTAATTATTTTTTTCTTCGGATTAAAAAAATAAATTTATGATAATCCTTTTTTTTTCTTCCAATTTGTAACGAAATAGTAAAATGTTAACTTTTAAATTAGTCTAATTTATTAGATTAAACGTATTTTAAGGCTTGTATTTAAATTAAACGTATACAGACAAAAATGTTGTTTTGTATTTTCTCATTTCTTGAGCGGACACATAATCTTTTCATACAAAAATGTCTATTAGAGTTTACGTTGGTGTTTCAGGGCCGAGAACATCTTTAATACTTACACAAACTAAAGTAGGCTGGAATATTACAACGCTGTATCTAATATTTGCTAAAGTCTAAAATACAGTCGGGAACTTTATTTTTATTTCTCTTTGTTTCACGTAAATGGAAATTGGAAATTCTAACGACCTGCGATAATGACGTTCTAAAGGTCGTGAAAAAAATCTTGGTTTTGTTAAATTCTCAATACACTCGTATTATACGCTACCATTTAATCTCCACTCACCGCTTGACGAATTCTCATAGATAATCTGCAGTAGTTTACATGATCCGATTACGTTGAATCAATCAATCATGTACGTTTTATAATTTGATCGCAATCCCCTCAATCTATCGTCCTTCATTATTACTACTTAAGAAACCGATTCCTAATAATTTGAAATGTTATACTCAGTTGAAAACATGTTTTTGGTTTGTTTAATCTATGTAACGCATTGTATAGTATTAGCTTAGGTTATTAGCCTCTGTGTGGTCAGTAGATATTAACACATTCGACCCCTTCCCTTATTTGATTCAACCTTTCAACGTGGTTTAACCAAATTTATATATAAACCACATATTTATTTATACCCATTTTCTTTCACTGCGTTGATTTTTGAACGTTTTTCCCAAGACCAAAGTATTGTTTTAAGGTTAGAACAGAGTTCAAAGTATAAAATATTGACTAAATAATTTAAAAAAAAATGCTTAAGTGGTCAAAATAAATTGTCAATGTTTACGTCAATGATGCGACCAATTGATCGTTTACAGAGGCAATTCAAACGATTTTCATTTGAAACTTCAAATTGACGGCAATTGTTGAGAATTTTGTTGCAATTTTGCTGTGTTGACAATACAGCTTTCTACAAAATTTTGTGAGATATCGGAGTAAATTAAAAATAAAACTAAATAGACAGTAAATGTAATAATAATAGGAAAACGATGGGCCAATTAATATCATCTATCAATGATATTGCAAGCACATTTTAATGACATATCGTTACCTTAATTAGTAAAATCCGTAAGTCTTTCCACAAATTGAGTGTTAAACGCAATCTTTAATTTTTTTTACATGTTTCTATAAAAGCCTCGTATTTATATGATATATGTTCTAAATCGCATAAAACAGTATTTAAATCTCTACGTTCATGTTTAGTCAAAAACTAAAGCGTAAAATTCATTTTGGATAACAATATTTGAGTAAGTCGTGTTATATTCGGGGGGTCTGGTCAAATTTGCACAACACCGAAGCTTTTGATTTTATGGTAATGATGCGTGGATAATTTACATTGCCCTATTTTTGAGAAATATTTCACCCCTCACCATAATGTTTCGATATTGAATGTAATGATTTAATTTGTTAACGTTAAAACTAAAAATTTCGTTAGGGAAAGCAAGAAGAAGCGAGAAAACGATGAGAATTAAGAAGAAACAAGAAAGAGCAAAATATAGCAAGAAGGAAGAATACATAAAATATTTCTACATGAATTTGGTCGCTAGTGTGGAGGGTCGTAAATATAAGGTACCTACCTACAAACCTGATGGAGATCTATCGATGAAAGAAAACTAATTCCACCAAGAAACAAAAATTTAAAACAAAATAAGAGGTCTATGAGTCCTCGAAATTGTTTAATATTTATTTCCAATATAAAAAAAAAACTGAAAAATTACCGCCTACTTAATTTTTTTATGTAACGCACTACCAAAACATATCTCAAAATTTAAAAATTCATTCTAGTTACGAATTGAACTGATAAAATGAACTTTCAGATTTTACTAATTAAGGTGGCGTAATCATTGTATATCTATCGTCTTCTTTGAATGTAAAACTGTGTTCAATTACAAACTAATAACACCTTAATCCATCACTGACTAAATATGATACATCCGAACATGGTAAGTACTTAGTTGCTCACAGAAAACCCGCGCTGTATCATACCGTATAATAATATCTTTAATGCGGTAGGTACATATTTTTTGCTTTCATATGAAAAATACCATGTCGGTAAATTCAAATAAAACCGATGCGTTCATAATACGTTTTTGATATATTTTTATCTTGTAAGAATTTTTGATGTGCTTCGCAAGTATTAGCATTCAATATCGTTGTGTACATTATCTAATACCTTATTTTCGCGAAATTGAAAATTATATTTTTGTAATACGTAGAATTTCTAAATATCGTTTCGTATAATCAATGGATTATTGCGCGCGAATGTTCAAACAGGGTCGTCTCATTTTTAATTGGTAATCAATCTCCAATTATAATTTTTTTGGAAATAATCTAAAAATTCATTACTTGGGTAAATCGTCCTAACGATTTTATGATGGGTTTATAAGACATGCACACTTGAATTTTTGAATAAGGAAGTCAATTAATTTTTTAAGTTAATGTTTACAATTATAGGAGGTATCGCTAAAAAAACATGATTTTATGATATTCAACAAACAGTGTTCGAATAAGAAAATTATTAATTTTGCTGAAATGCTTTTGGACGGTTGTATAATTAAATATTCTCTCGTGTTTTCCAAATTTGCTGTCTAAACACTCAACAACGCAGAATTTTTTTCTATGGAGGTGTGTGTGCATCCAGGTTGTATTTTAAAGCAACAGTAAGATGTTAATAATCTTAATTAGTTGGATGAAGAAGACCGACTTAACGTTAATTTAGTTACATACATATATGATTTATTATTTTCAAGGTTAGTAAATAGACATTTCAATCCAATTTGTAAAGTTTAACATGTTTTTATTAAAAACCTCTACATTAAAAACTAACGAAATTGTGTTTGCCGTTCAAAACAGTAATCTTATAGTAGTCATATATAATATACGAGTACGGTGCACCTTCAATTGTTCAAGATCCATAAAATAAGCACTGAAACAAATATATTTCTGGGTACTCAAGAAGTTTTAATTCTCAGAAAAAATATATTTTTCTCTGGAACGTTTTTCCTGAATATTATTTGTTATGATGGCAGTAATTGCCGAAATATCAATTTAATACCCTTATATCGACAACAAAATTCCTTTCTTTATACAAATATAGTATTCTAGAAAACAATACATCTGATTAGTATTAGAAAGCAATAATAATAAATTGTTTGTCCCGATCCTTCAAGAGCACCCTTTGTGCCAACTCTCCGGGCATAAAACTGCGAAGAACAAAAAAACAATAATTATTATCGTCGGCCTCGTTGGATCTTGCCCTAGTCAAAACAATGATTATTTTCAACATTCAGAGATGAAAGAGAAATATCACAGAATGATAAAAATTCCCTTTGACTTTCCTGCTAGGTTTTAATCAGTGACGACTAAGCGAGTTTTGTGTTGGCCATTGGATTCAATAAACGCGGAGGAAATAGACGAAGCTCCATGAATACTGATCGGAGTTCGTCCACCCGCACCATAATATTTTATTACCCGCTTAAGGTGGGTTATTAAATAGTGCCGTGATTCTATAAAGCGGTATTATATCCACTCCTTTCACTCCATAAAAACATTTTAGTGGCACGTCGAATAGAGAAAAACATGTTATAAAATTAACATAAATACTAATGGTTTATTAATGAAACCATGAATAAATATCATTTTTATACAATTGGTATTGGTTGGGAGTCTGAAATATTTAATGTAAGTTTCGTGCTATGTTTCTGCATTCTAAGGCTAGCGCATTTGAATACTTTATTTAGTACTAATGTAGGCATAATAGTGTAACATGGAAACATTTTCCTGGATGGATAATCATTTTCCTTCTAAAAAAAATATTTTTTGCGGTACTATTTATCCGCGTTAAAGTGAAATGAAGGTGCTGAAATAAATTTTATCAGCTAACAAAGAAAGTATAATTATTACATCAAAGGAATTAGTATTTATTTATTATTATTTTAAACTAAATTATTACATATCTAATACCTACACGATACGCAAGCATGCTACTCTCATGTTGATTTCCAGTACCCGTCATAATGAGAGAACCGTTTACGTTTTAAGTATAATTTATTATGTAAGTGATTTTATTCAGAAAATGACAGTTAAAAACGAGAAACTTAAGTTTTTCTCTAAGACCAAATCCTTCACCGAAGTACTTATTTTGCACTCAGAATAAGCATATTGTTAGAATTTGTTGCCGGTGAAAACAAAGAAACTTTGAATTCTGAATAACCCTTTCTTTCCTTTCTCTCTTAGAAATTGTTATTTTTTTTAAATTATGATTTTTTTGCACTTATAGTCAGTACCTGCCGTTCCATCCATATAGTTCAGTTGAAAGAAATTGTCACTGGGCAATAAGACTACCTATTTAATACGTGCATGTGCGTGGAGAATAATTATATTATCACGTAACATTGGAACAAACTTATGTACAAGGAATGTGGAACCAATAACAATAACGGTGATCGTGCTACGCTTCGACCATCTCCGAAGGTACTTTCGAATATTTCCAACCTTTGTTTGATCGAATCAAGTTTGGTGACTTATCTTCATCGCTCGTTTAAAATTCAACAATGACCAAACCTAAACAATTCGTGACGTAATAGTGGCTTTAGTCAAATGTCGACGACCGAGTGAGGATGTTCATTAAAAATTCATTCAGTGAAGTGCGCACCTATGTTTGAACCTCCTCCTCTAATTGATATGTGATAGAAAAAGCGATAGGCACCTAAGGAAAGGATACTTTTCTATGTGAGAAGCATTTAAATAAATTAGCATCAATCCGTCAAGCGTAGTTGTTATTTTGCCATTGATCTGAAAGTCGGGCACACTATTATTTTATTATTTCATTAAAGCTATTATTTTATTAGAAAAAAAATGTATTACTTTTCCCTTGTGTACAACAAAATAAAATACATTCCGATAGATGTTTTCCATTAACTAGTTGGCTTAAAGGACAATTTTATCATTGTGGAATGTGATGTTTGACGGTATTGTGCTATGCTTTAATGAATTTCCAGATTTTATCGTGTTCTTTGCCCAGTCAGCAAGTAATTGCGTAGAAATTACGTTTGCCAGAAGTCAAAGGTCGGAGGTTCAATTATTTTTTTCATAAATATCTTAAGTGTGATGGTTTTATAGTGTCTAAAAAAATATATAAAAACGTTTAATTAAGTGAAGCAAACATGAAAGGTCATATGTCCAAAGTGATCTTTCACCTTGTTTTATTGAGCTTATATTGTGGATAACTAACACGAAGTTGTTCTGTGTAGTAATACAAAACTATATACGACCTGGAGTATGAGTTAATAAAAGATGATTTATTTAACGAATTTACCTTCTCCTTGTCCTTATTAGTCTTCCACGTATATGGAATAGGAAAAAAAATGGCTTTTCTTCTATAATCCTTTCCCATTGACGGTTGGTTATTTACTTGTATGTATTTATTCAAAGGTGTTTTTAAAATTTCCTACACTGGGAAAATATGTTTCCTTACTCCGTACTCCGCGCTAAAGTAACATGGTACATGGTTTTTTATATAACTTTTTTTTGTAAGTACAGTAAATTAAATGTAAATATAACATATTTAATAGGTTAGAAATATTACAAAACAAATTAGATGAGTAAAACTATAAAACACAATTAAAGAAAATCGTTTAATCTAGAAAAAAAAGATAAGCTATTTTAGGAAACATAAAGGATTGTTGAATGTAATAGATTGAGTTTAAGTATAAAGTAGAAAGGGCATAAACTATGTGTAAAAATATAAAGGATTCTAAAATAAGTATAAGTTTTATAATTTCTTCAAAAGATTGGTATTTACTTTGTGGGGTCATTATTAATAAGTGAATTAAAAATTAAAAATTACTTTGTAATCACACTTTATTAATATACATATCAACATGTTTCGAAAGCGAAGCTGTGTCCAAGTTTAATTTGTCGACCTCTCTTTTAATTGAACTTTTTTTTATATAAAACCTTTAAAAAAGGTTTACTTCAGGTTTAGTTAAGTTAGGTAATTATTATTACACGTGACAGCTATTTCGGCGTTCGAAGGCACGGTAAAAAAATATTCGAAAGTACCCTTTTTTTAATCAGCAATTTAGTTCATGTTCATAGTTTATACAAGTCGTCATCTAAGTTGGTTTACTTCTATTTATATAACATACGTAGGTACACATTATACATAATTGTCATCAGAGCAATCTACAAATATATACCTTCCTCATACCGGAGATAAAAAACACATTATGATTTTATGATTAAAAACCTTTATAACTATGACTTACTTAACTAAATAAGACATGCATGTATTTTATTCCTAAATACATAAAACTGTCACCAAGAATTATCGATTAGAAAATTACTAATAACTTCGTTATTTTCTCGCCTTTGTTCTTGTCCTTGATAAGTTAATACCGTATAGTCGTTATTAGTTTGGCTAAGTACCTATTTAATATATTAAAAACATTAATATTATTTTATGAATTGAAATGCAACGGTAATATAAAACTTACTGTAAGTATGATCATTAATCATTTTCGCACAATATGACTCAAGCGCTTCTTTTCAGACTGGCGTGAGAAATTGGAGCACTTATGCATTTAAAGTTCCGCGTTTACTGACCTATACACTTATTTGCTTTTATGGGTTGGTAATAGTGTCTTTTCACGCTACTGCCAAAAGCCATGGAGAACGGATAACAGTTCTGCGCAATGGCCTTAATATTTTTATGAAGCCTAATTAGAGTTTAAATTTGTACACTTTATCGGCAATACTCGATACATTACTGGACCAAGGCTTCCCCAGGCTTTTTAAATATTTCTAGCTATTGCGATTTAGACGTAACAACTATCGATATACGATATTACGATATACAGAGAGTAATTTCCAATTCAGGTTCTTAATATACTCTGTTATTGAGTAAAATAAGCTCTTACTCTCATTCCACAGAAGATGTCTGTTATTTTTTTAAAAATTGTTTTTCATGGAAAAAAGCGATGTTATATCTTCATGTATCTGCACAATACATATTTGTTTTTACGAATCACTCAATCGGTGTATCTTTTAAACATTCACTGCTAAAATGCCGTGATGCTGCTCAATTGTAATAGGAGTGTCCCGAATAATATTTTAATATTGTTCGTTCAGTTTTTTATAACACATATAATCCGCTTCTCTACACAAGCGTTGCTTAAAAGAGAAGTGTAGTATTGTAAATTGAATTAAAATGTATTCAATTTCAGTAATAAATAAAATAAAATAATATATATTAATTGATAAACTAAAGTCTTTTTTTTTAAGACAAGGTTTTTGTGCATAGCGCAAAGGGTAACAATTATTTTTATAAACTAATTATTAGCCTGAAACACTTATCCAAATTGAAAGAAAAAAAACCTTCCGAGAAAAGATAAATGTCGCCGACAGGACTAGAACCTGCACCCTTCTGTTTGCGATAAGCCGACGTAGCTCAACGGTAGAGCATCTGACCGGCAATCAGAAGGGTGCAGGTTCGAGTCCTGTCGGCGACATTTATCTTTTCTCGGAAGGTTTTTTTCAATTTGGATGAGTGTTTCAGGCTAATAATTATTGTTTATAAAAATAAAATAATATACATTATTAATCTACTTAAATACGACAGTTGGCGAGGTATGAATAGCGATATTATTTTAAGCTATCTGTAATATTCAACATCAGCACAGAAACTACAGTCAAACTATTGTGAAACACAAAACCCAAAGCAATCCACAAAAGGTTACAAATTAATTTATAAACTTGGAAATAGTACATTTCATCGGCATCAGGACGAAATTACGTAAGGCGTGAATTTCACATACCAATAATAAACGCTGCCAGAATTAGAAGGAATTACACCTACTGAAAATACACACATAAACAACATTTTTTTAATTGATTTCAAGTAGGTATGTGTCAAATAATCGTTTAATCGTGTTTCATAAGAAATTAATTTCTTCGAATTATGATCCGCTTGAATAATCACATTTTTAGAAAAAATAATTCTACTATTAAACAACTTGTCCCTTGATATAGATATTTTTCAATTGAATGATAACTAACTAACTAACTAACTAACCATCACGCCGTTTCCCCGCAAGGGTAGCCAGAGAGGACGGGGCGCCAAACAACTCGATCTTGTCATACACTTCTTGCTTCATTCACATTCATACATCGTCTCATACATTCCCTTCTATTATTCCGACTTCTGGCATGGCCCGACTCAAGTATTTGATTCACTTGATCGTGAATCAAATACTTGAAGAAGCCGGGGACGCCCGAGGAAGACATGGCACGATCAATTGAATGATATTAATTACAAATCGTATTAATGTTTAACATTATACAATACATATTTTTATTGGTTATAATCACTGTAAATATACATTTAAAAAAAAGATAAAACAAAGAAATATTGATAATCCTCTCTTATTACATTTCTTGACATTTTCAATTTTCCGTACTATGCCCGAGGCTTATACCTAGATAACATAATAAAATTAAAACATTGTTTTACGTGCACTTAATGTACACGTAAAGAAAAAATAATCTACCAGTATTTGCACAAAATTTAAAATTTATTACAAAAAAAATTAGCCGCACTGACCTTTGAAACTATCTTGAAAAATTACTCATCTAACAAAAAATGTCTCAATTGTAATTTTCAAAGAGTCACCAAAATCCTAAGCTAGGCAGATGTTCCATCAAACCTAACTTTCTAAGTATAATTCTCACAATGTATAATTTCGTCCATGTGCAGTAATTCCCTACGTGTGTAATTCTGGCATTGTATAATATTGGTTCGTGAAATTCACGCCTGTATAATATCGGCATGTAACCTATTTCATTTCGCCTTCTTTTATCACTCACTTTTGCGTCATATGTTCTCCTTATACTCCTTTATTCGTTCACTCGCTACACATGTCCAAACCATTTATCCGTCTCTTTCTGATTCTTATTCATTACCCTCACAGCGTTGCATTTTTTCCTGATCGTGATATAACTTTTAATATTCTAGAGAACATTTTCATGAACAAACAATGCATTAAATGTTTGAAAAAAAAATTACATTATTTAACTGTCAGACTTCCATTTTTTACTTTATCATCCTTCTTCATAAATGTTTCTTGCCTTCCCCAGAGTATTATTTTGCGTTTCGTATTGACTTGAATCTAGTGAAAATCACCTCAACCCAGGCCGGGACACTAGGTCAAGTTGGCCTGCAATTTATAGAAGATCCTCCTATATAATTATTCTACCATATGCAGGATGTATCGAGACGTAACCAACAGACTTAAATCAGCGATTCCTGGGCATATTTGAAGTAAAAAATGTGGATGGCATTTTGTTGTCCGGTGACAAAAATCTTCATTTCTTTCTTATTTTCCACTGACAAGAATTTAAGCAAGGATGCTTGTACCACCTGATATGCACTGTCCCTTACTGTCCCATCCCATAAGAATAGGACGATGCATATAGCATGTGAAATAAATAAAGATTGTCCCTTTAAAATTAAAAAAAAAAACATCACCCATGACCAAATTGCCTTTTTTTACTTTAATAATAATAATAATAATAAATGTTTATTTCGGTATGTGGGGAGGTTAGTGTAGTCCCACACATTTTATACAAAAAGATTAGGACTCGCTGATTAAAGTATGTTGGTCTGATCATCCTGATATATCCTGTATAACTCTACTTACTACTCAACCACATTTTTAAAATTTTTAAATGAAGAATAAGGTAGAGTGGCTTAAAACATAATTTTATCCCTAGGGAGGTCTTATATAAGAAGCAGGCTAACATGAATCCGTGTCCTGGCCTTGGTTGAGGTAGTTTTGGTCTAGAAGGCAGCTTACTGTGTTGTTTATGTTTCCTGCTATACCAGAAAATGGTTGACTGTGTCTTTAATACATCCGTGGCGAGCGAATACAAACAGAATCGATAACACGATAAATAACTATCAACCCTTGCAGGATAATTACTAACCCTGAAGAAAGGACATTTGGATGAGGGGGGGAGGGAGGGCGCAGATGAAACATTTGAGAAACACCATTGAGGTATAAACAACTTTTGTAATACATACGAATTATGTAGTTTTTTAAAAAACATTGTTGTATACTCGTATTTGTAAACACCGCTGTATTTATATTTCGACTCCTTACATTTACAATAACAAGGTAAGTGACACAGCAATGTCATGCGATAATGTGCTCTAGGGAAGGATACTTTAGGGTACATTATTCCATAATATTGTAATGTCAGATGGAACCTTTATATGTTATGCTGCCATAGGGTTGATTTTACATAATTGTATATTATACAAGATGTACGCTACAGACTTTAACCACCAGTTCCTGAGCTCATTTGAAGTAAAAAATATAGGTGTAACATTCTTGTCTGGTGACACTTAAAAAATATGTTGCATCTCGCCACATTATGTTGTGATACACCACGTGGCATGCGCTCGATCCCTTTGAGCGGCTGGTCATCAATGGACTGGATGGAATGAATTATATATGTATCAACATATACAACCTCCTAAGTTTCAAGATTTATAAATTGTATTACTCGTGGTACTTTTGGGTGAAATAAACAGAACAATACTTTTGAATCCAGACGAAGAGAAGGACCTCTGGTGTTTATGTCAGGCACTGAAATATTTCTTTGGGTTTGAATTGTACTCTCATTAAGTACCCTTTTAAAGGCCTTAGTAGGAAAAATATATATATATATGTTCGTATATGCATTCATTTTTTATAGAATGTTTACATCGAAATATTTTTGATTTGGGTGTCACCCCACCTTACACAGTATCCAGTAGAGGTGTGATTAGATTTTTTTCTTCATGTTTTCAAGAACAAACACGTTTTTCGTTTGTACATTACGTATTATATCGCTTTCGGCCATAAAAGATACTATAACATATTTTTTGAAGGAAAATCGTCATTATCAGAAGAAAAATCACGTTTATCCGATTCCGCTCAGGCATTTGTGTGAAGCAGGTGTTTGTGATAGTCAAAATATCGATCTTTGGTATGGGGTTATTTCATACACGTAAAAATATATTTGCGGGTTAAGTTCAATTTATAATAAATCCAAATATAATTAGTAAGCTTCGACATATTTAATAATTTCATTGGGTCGAGTATTCTCTTTCTTGTGACTTGTCATATGATAATGTTTACTCGGTATCATTTACGAATGGTACGGAGATAAGTCCTAGCAAGTAATATTTGTACAACTACCCTTGAGTTGATGTTTCATAAAAAACGGGTCTATACAAATCGTCCAATTATCATCATTATTATTTTTATTTCGTCTAATCAGACAACCCAGAGTAAATTTATTTTTAAAGGGAATTATTAGATCCTAATAAATGTTACTTTTGATTGATTGGCCGAACACCACAGATATGAAGGTATAATTATATATGTATTGGGTTCCGAAATATTCGTGTGGGTGAAATATTGGTTATCTCGGTCACGAATAAGAGTTTCAATGGTCCTAAGCCCTGTGTCTTATTTTATTTATTGGAAAACATACACTAATTTAATATACGTTTTCATAAATTATTTTATTGCATTAACCGGCGAATTTTCCGCAATGTATCACTCTGTATGTCGCCGCAGTTATAGAATTAGTTAATGGTAATTATTACGCACCGCTCACGCAAAAGTCGCCAACCCCGAAAAAGGTAATTTTGAGTTGAGTATATCACCCTAAACGTTAAATCACGTTCTTAAAGATGCGAATGTCACCACAATAGTGAGTAAAGAGTTGCTTAAAAACGAATTAATTATTTTTCACTAAATGACTCTCGGTAAAATCTTTATACGCAATCAGCATTTTTTTTTAAATTTAAAGTAAATCAAATCTAATAAGTACTTCAGTTTCTATTATTGTGATAGCTATTTCGGCATTAAAAGCCATTTTCAAACTGTAGTTAGGCCACGTTGAGACGACTTTCTCATATGATTTTATTTACACCAACCCATTTTATTTTAATTTTGATGTGTTTGAAATGGTTTATCATTAACATCATTAAATATGATTTAATTAATGTTCAAAAAAATGTGTAATTCATTAATTATCACAATTTAACAACATTAAATATATATACGGAAACGTATTATTTCAAAATGTTTAATTAGTGTTGACTGTTTATATGTAAATACTAGCTGATGTGTATCCGGCCTTGCTCGGAATTATTTATTTTTAGGAATAAAGTTATGAAGTTGTGAATTCTTGCTTGTCGTTTGGGTACCATAATTGATTTGACAGCCAAAGTAATGCCTCGTGGCGAAAATTTTATTTCATTACAAACATTTTTTTTCAAAATATAGCTAAATAATAAAGTTCATAAGTATGTATTTGTGTTTTACATTTTGAAAATATTCTACCCAAACAAACCTTCTGTTTTTGAATATGTAATCTGTGGCTAACCAGAGTGTAATATCTATAGTTAACCTCATTAAGGGTTCAATGTTTTTTATAATTTTAAAATGTTATAGCGACAGTGCTTTCTAAACCTTCACGGCAGTAATAAAAACAAGCTGTGCTATTTTCAGCGAAACCGGTCTAGTAATTTTTGAGAAAATCGAGGACAGATAGACAAATATTCATTTTTATATATAGAGATTTAACCTTTGCATAAACAAGGATTTTTCAAAGAAGCAGCGTTTATAGATATTATACCTACATATTGATACATATTGTATCAAATTACATAGGATTGCCACAAATGGTATTTCGTTAGAGTCAGTTTACATACACGTTATTATTTTTTATAGATTTTATTTGAATAAACCACGATGCTTGTTGATTTGGAGTGCGGTGTATGTTTTTTAAGCATCATCCTCGTTGATAAATGAAAGACTGAAATGCTATACACATTTTTAGTAGAAATAAATTTTACACGAGTCAGTGGCGTGCTGTCCAAAAAGGCCGACAAATTGTGCATATTAATTGTTTTTGTGTTTAATTCGTAGAATTCCATTTTTTTTTTTATTTCTTGTAAATCAAATTTAATAATGTTATTATTAAGTTCTGTAAGTACGTTTACCGATAACAAATCATTATTTGTTTTAAAACCCGTCCAAATTGAAAAGGAGTGGGAGTAAATTATATCATATAAATAAATCGTCACAATGTGGATTAACCACAGTTTGAAAATGGCCTTAAACGCCGAAACAGCTGTCACAATAATAAAACTCTAAAAATACTTGTAGAACTTAAAAATGATATTATTAAATTTGATTTACATTAAATTTTTAAAAAAAATGTGCCTACCCTAAGAAAAACGAACAATAGATAGAAAATAAAGTACAATGCAACAAATTTCTAATCAAAATATTTTATCCAAGAATTTGGTGAGGTATTTCTACGTTATTTCTAATTGTGAAATTGACGCTCATTTATTCAGTTGGCCACAAAAATCAGCGAAATATGATAATAAAATAGCCGTTTTCAAATATTCAATGCACATTTATACCCAAACTGCATACAGCCTACAAACGACGAAGCTTGGAATGTAATTGACTAGGATTGGAGGTGTCCTTATTATTTATAAGTTGTATTATGTGTGACCTTAAGAGCTCATAATTTAACTATCGATCTACCTTATCGACATCGCGATCACAAGAATCATATATGCCTAGCGCTCAAAACCAGAATACCACAGTAAAAAAATTACATGGGTAAAAGAGCACCGTTGCGCGTGTTTTTTTTAATAAATATTGGGAAAAGACGTGTGGTTGTAATAGTGCGGATTTCGCACTATTACGACCACACGTGCAAAACGATTTGAGTTATCAATTTAACATTCGTGGACGTCTATGGTTGGATCGATGACCGCTATAACAAATATATATATACATAAATTAATTGAAAAATACTTTCACCACTTTATTAAGATATACATATCAACAAGTTTCGAAAGCGATACTTTCCTCGTATTATTATTAATAATAAAGTGGTGAATACGAAGTGAATTTTAATTTAAAAAATAAATAAAACGATAACTTTGTTTACATAATTTTTCTTTTGTTGTGTTTCGCCACTACCGTAGCTTCTTCAGGGCAGTATAATACTAAACTGTGAACTAAGGTACACACGTGTTATAGATTGATAAAAACAGGCGAGTGAAGGGCCAAAGGTGGGAGGAGAACGGGTACCTGACCGGGAATGACGTGTGCTTTGTTTAGTGCGAATATTTTAAGGATTAGGCTTTTATTTATTGAAGGTGTGGTCTGTTTCTAAGAGGTGGTTGGCAAATTCCGAGAACCCTTATTATTGAAACATCTTGAGTGTTCTTTTACCCGGATATTAACATTACGCGACGTTTCGCCTAGATAAAATGCGGGGCAGTCGTTACATTGAAGTGAATAAATACCCGAGATGCCTAAAATATCTTCTTTATCTTTACTATTAAAATTGACCTATACTATTGTCTCTGTAGAATGCTGGTTTGATGTCTGATGGAAGGTTTATAATGCTTTGTTGGGAAAAGTTATTGATATACACGATTTAATTAATTTATTAATAATGACACCATAAAGTGAATACCAATCTTTTGAAGAAATTAAGAATGTATACATATATAAGCTATTGTTTGACTAATTTAACGATTATAATAATTCAGTTTGAACCTGCCCAGATATTCCACGGTGCGGCGAGTAACATAAGTACAGATTTATAATAACTTAAACTTAACAACCGGGTATATCAAACTTACTGCATAAATGTCGCTATCCCGACTGAAACTAGTGAAATGCCAAAATTCACAAATGAAACTTTACTTGAAAATAAGCTAACAATGTTTTGTGACCAGATCAAGATACCTACGTTTCTTATCTCGGAGTTGCTCTAAAATTGACGTTGTCCAAATTGAAACTAGCGGAATTTAGAAATTCCGATTTGAAACGGTGCTTTAAACAATTTTGATATGTTTTGTCATTATCTGAAAAGTTTTACAAAACTTCCTGTATTTTATCTAGTTCACCTCCTTCATCTCTTTTCACTCTTCATATCTACCTAATATTGGGGTTGATATAGTTCCATTAGCTCTAGGTATTTGTACTTCTTCTGTGTTATTTTTTTATAGCCAGAATAATTTTTTTTCATAAATTCATTGAAACGTATCTTCTATCAACAGGAACATCCTCATTTCTTTATTTTCCTTATTAAAATCCTCCCACCGGAATGTTATATAATTTACGACTTAAACCTGTTTTAAAATTTCAATCAATTTTTCCCATAAAAATTTCGTACTTCCTGTTCCTAACAAGGTAGCAAGGTACAATTTGCCGGCATGGCGCAGGATATTAAAAAAATGTATTTGTTTCACACAAAGCGTTTCTTTTCGTAAGTAGCTTTAGTTGTCGTAATCATTTCGTCGACTTTGGGCTATTAAGAATTATTATTGTATTATACTTAACTTTGATGTAGAAACATTTTCTTTTTTTCTGTACTTTACTCGAACCAGTCTAATCAGAAAGGTAGATATCTATTCTCAGTATTGCATAGGTGAAATACTAACAATGAGAGTCGAAACTTTGCTTGAGTTTAGGTATGTTTATGGATCATATCGGTATATGATCGATAAATATGGCTAATGGTCAAATGATCATATCGTTTATTGGCATATTTCTATCTGGAGACGAGTCAAAAATGCCGATTTTTTGTGATTGTCGTCATTCAATTTCGTTGTGAATTGTGCTGTGCTCCTATTTCAATCGAGAAATAACTCAATTTTTGTCTAGTTTATGAGTGAAAGCACATATCTTCATATAAAAAATAAAATGAACCTTTTTGTCAGTGTCATAAGGGGACAATAAAATTTTTAATGAAACTGTTTTTCACTTTACAAATAGGCCATCGATATTTAAAAGTCAGGTACTTTCCAGCCTTTCTCTTCCCATCTCCTTTCTCTCCCCATTCCCTTAATCCTCTCAACATAACCCAATTGGGGGTGTCATAGTTCCCCTGGCTACAGTCAGTTAGGACTCTTGTGGGGTATTGATAAAACGTAAAAAAAACATTCTGTAATCATCTAAAACATGATAGGTTATTTGTATCTTCCGCCTTCGTTTGGTTGGAGAGAGTTTGAGCGAAATGGTAAAATATGTTTCTGTGTTCATTATAAAAAAGGAATAAACTTGTAATCCTCTAGCATTTACCTACTGCCCGGCTTTGCCCAATTTCAACACTTCTTTTTTTTTTTCTACACCAAATTTTGGAACAAGTTTAGAAAAGTGTGGGGCTCATCTTTTTTTTAACAGTTAAATTGATTTGTCAAATCGTCACAGATCATGATAGGACTGACATTGTGTTCTAAAAATAAATTAATTGAACTTGAAGTTCCAGACAGCAAAGCTGCACAAATTTCGGTTCATCAGATCTCACCGTTCCAAAGATTTTGTAAATTTAGTTGAAACCATGAATTTTTTGTACATAAGTTAAACTGGTTATTTTAATAGTGGGGTATTGCGATGATTTACAAACAAGGTTTCTTCTAAATGTCTTAGGTACCTACCGTCATTTAAAATAACGAATAATTTGACGATGAAATGGAAGGAACATGAAAAAGAATGTATGAAAATGCTTTCTCTTTAGTCGCTTAATTAAAGTGTACCTAAAAATTATTTCCTTAAGACATTCGTTTTCAAATTAGTTAACTGAGCCATTACATGACGGTAATTATGTACTTCTTCTGCAATAAACCTTCCCTTTATGGCGCACTTTATCATGAGAGTTGCTCCCAGAAAAATAATTACCCACACTAAAGCGGCTTAGCACCTACCTAACCTCGATTTGGGCAGGTACCAAGTGAAAAAAAAGTCCACTTTGACGACACGAAAAAAAAACGTATGAAATTGATATTCAAAAAATCTATGCCAACAACGCTATTTTAACGCTGGGTATGTGAAATTGAAACCTGTCGAAAATGACTATAAGTTTATTTGGTATACGTCAGGCGTACATCCATGCGTAAGTTGCTTAGTATCGAATTTCATATTTGGATTAAAATATTTACTTCAAACGTACTTATTTTTCCTAGGAATCATACTGACATGCAAGATATCATCATAGTAAGATGGTACAAGAACATACACCTGTGTATAAATACTGGTGTTCTGACGGTAGGTTCCTAGATCACATTGTGTTTACGAAATAATGTAAGCTGTATGGGTATAGTATATACCGACGTAATATTACAGCCATGTTAAATAATCCCGAGATTAGTCGGAACGATACCAACATGATCTGTTTTGATACAAAATTGTAAGTAGGGATGATGAATTGACACGTCATCTCTGAATCTTCGAGTTTATAAACTTTTCTCGCTATACATATTGTTTTTTTGTGGACATTACACAGATATTCCTACCAGTAACCAGTGGTATTATAGATCCCAGATTAATGAATCGAAGGGAATAGTTTTTAAGTAATATTTTCTAAGAATCTCAACTGCCTGAAGTCAGTAGAACAATTTCGCCAATATTTGGGGAATTCGGGGGACATTTGAAAGTGGAGGAGGGAAAGGAGAAGGGAAGAATAAAGACTGGTCAGCACATAGCTATTCAGATCTGGTTACATACATGGCCAGAGACATTTCAAGCAATTTATTCATTCTAAATCGTTAAATTTTATAGAGATTCCATGATCCTGTGATCAAATGATTTTATCCCATTACCTTATTTTATCGAATCAATTTAGTAATCAGAGAGCCCATCTAGTGAAGTCCTTATCAATGAGTACAATGTTTACGAAGCACGCGTACAGTATGTGTAGTAGACAATAATTCAAGTTAGTTTCCTTCATAAATAAGATTTTTCTCTCTCTTCTTGCATTCGAATGTGACGCTGTGCGTGTTTCCAGGGAGTTGGACCAGGTAAACCCGGAATCCTTAACCCCTGTAATTTTAACGCAAACAGCATGTACCTTTTCTCCAGGCTTGTTACATACCTAGGCCTGAAATAATGTAAAAACCTCAAACATGTTATACAGCATAATTATTGCAAAACGGTTTTATATACTTCAATTTATATTTTTATTTTATAGGTATACAAAATAACACGCTTCATTACTTTCGCTGACCTGTTTCTTACGTTTAGCAATATATTTACGTTAGGCAATTGGTTTGCATATAATAATTTATTACTTCAATACCATTGTGGTTCAACTGCATCAGAAAAATGTGGTAATCCTCGTGCTTTGTAAAAATGACTTTTTTACATTAATGCTACCTTGTTCGTCCATTAAACGTCTCGGAGAAAGGTATCAGGCCACAAAAATCTAATTCTTAGTAGAAAAAATAATTTAATTTGTTTTTTTGCAAATTTAAGGGTGTCCCAAATCGTGGAAAAACAACTTGACCCACATCTTTACCGTAAATTTTAAATCATCTTAATACCATTCAATTCTAACATCTCTAAATTGATGCCCATCACCCCTTCTTCGTAGTGAAATAATAAATATTTTTATTATGAAAAGTTCACTCTTGAAATGTTTTTTTGCTTATGTAAAATTTTGGTTTTGATGGTTACTACCTTTTTCCTAATAACAGCAGATTAATATTAATAAATCACACTAATTTCGATGCGGTGTCTCCTTTCAGACATTTTATAAACATCGTCATATTTGGAAACACGAATTAGATTTTTAAAAATATAATTCTTAAGTATGCAATTAAGATCTATGTATCTCTGTTCCAACGTATAAACTGCCTTTTTAACACTGGCGCCCATTGAAGAGCGTTCATTAAGATATCGAGAAACATGCCGAAACTAAAATGCTGACGCCGTCCAATCGGGCATTTGCGAGTCGAAAATCTTAATAATATCTCCCTTGGCAATGGAATAATCGGCCCGGCCAGCGAGGAAGTCGGGCCAACGCCGCAACGTTATGACAGCTGTTTCGTGGTTATAAATTTAATTAAATCAAATCGGTTTCTGACATGCTCCCCGGGCAGGTCTGCTCTGCCGCGTCGAAGCCGCTCCGCAAATTAGTTTACAGCTCACAAGGAAATTCACGCCGAGTTCTGACGGCAAACAACATAATTTCGTTGTCGTTAAGAAAACGAAAGAAACTGCGACAGCCGCGATTGCAGAGAACGAAGCAGAGGGATTACAACATACCTAATATTAACGAAGGAAATATTCTCGTAATCTAATTTTCATAAGAGTGGGGTTGTTTGCGCCGATGTGTCACCCAAATGAAAGATTAAATATTCTTACTTATTAGTGATGAGCAGTTCAAAGACAAACAGTTGAAAGGGTGTAGGCTTGATCACGAATCATCAATCTTCTTTATTTTGTGATTTGGTAGTAGAAAAACATCCATATATATGAGTCTCGTTTGATGCTTTAACCAAAGAGCAAAAAAAATCACCAGCCATATTCAATTTCCGTTGACTGAAGACATCCACAGGCATCCTCCTCCTTTGCCATGACGACTTTAGACGTTACATTCCTACATGTTATTGAACTTCATCTCTAATCAAAGAAGAGACAATGTGCGCAGAGTCAGCCCATACTAAGCTGTTACGCCCATCACGCACAGGTCGTCCATCTGCGACCATTTACTTAATCTATCTACTTTGGAAAAGGAAAAGATTCGATTCTCGAAAGGGTTTACACTGATGAATACGGCTTAAAAAAATGGTCCTACTAAGTATCAATTACCTACTCTGGGTAAAAACCAATAAATTGGTAATCTTTAAATCCAGTTTCCTTATCGTAAAAATATCAGAGGATTTCAGAGCTGCCCGAAACTCCGTGTTCTGATATTTTAGAAAATGGGGATAAAGTTGTTGTATCTTATTTCTAAAGCTTTTTGTCTTCTTTGTTTTGCCGCCCTGCCTTAACAAATCAGTCTTAAGATTCTTTAGACACGAAGATGGGTATTTCCTTTCTGGCTTCAAGTGTTTGGATTCAATGCAATATAATGTATAGAGGGGATTGTAAATACTGTTGCGGAACCCACTCGAGACTTGAGAAGAGTCAGATTCAGATTCTTCATTAAAGTTGATGCAATGTCCGAAAATAAACAATACACATTCATCATTTTATGAATACGATATCTCGACTTTTGCTTGGCCATAATATGTATTGCTGGCTATAAGCGAGATTTCAAAAATCTTTTTTTGTTATGGTGGAAAACTTATTTTCTTCGGTTTATTAGATGTTTTAAAGTGTCGTAGCTAATTATGGATATGATGCTACGAGCTGAAGAATCCAGATACGAAAAGCTGGGAAAATTTCATGATTCCATCTCTGTTTTAACAGTTTTTAGTAGTACATATAAACAGTTTTGTGCTTTGTAGAAACGTATGTACCCATGTGTAATTTAAATAAACCTACTAGTATTCGTATTTGACATTCCATTTATTTAAAAAAATATGTTATAAAGTTCCTACTGTGAATTCAAAGAATGTAATAACTATATGTAAATACACAGATTGACAGCATAATAAAGAATTTGTTAGTGAATTCAATCCATTTGGTTAAATATATGAAAAAATGCTGTAAAAATTTCAAATCTTCAGCTTTACTTTAAAATAACTTATTTTTTTAATATCTCTTTTACTCTGATATTAAAACACTTTGAAGTTATTTTGTGACCAAATAATATCAACGTACGAAAATAAACTATTTATTTCATTTATTTCAACAAAAAAACTATTAAAGTGTGTGGAAAAAAATCACTGGAATTTTTCAATTTTGCCGCTTGGTAAGCGCCTGATATGGCGGAAACCTGCCCAAGAAATATTTGTAAAAAGAGCAGTTTTGTTGGTTGTTTCTGTTTAATGCACCGAAATTTACTTAACTCTAACATCGCTCAGAACCCTGTCAATGTTTTCTTTATTTGTATCCATGTTTTCTTCTAATTGCACATCATCATACCAATGTAATATTATACACATTTGAACCAGCCCTGTAACCTGTACTAACGTTTTAACACTTCAGACAATGCCCGTTGCAACGTAGAAACGCAGAGATATTATTATTTCAACAGATTATCCGGTGTAAAATCACCCCGGAGCTTGGTTTGAATGCGGAGAACATTGTCTAATTGGTATTAAAATTATTTTTGGACCACTGCACCCTCATCTGGGTTAAGCTGCGAGGATTTCTGGCGAATCTTGTACTCAGACAAAACGGCGAAGGATGTCTCGAAATTGAATTGAATTGAAATTCAGCAATCTAGAAGCTCCCGTCTCCACATAGATACTTTTAATACGGTAGGCTTTTAATTAAGACGCCAATTTCAAAGTTTCCCAGTAACTTTGCACTCAAATGTTTGTGAAAACAAAAAACTGTTTAACATTATTACTTGTAATGCCAATCTAAACAACTTTTCGCATTGAATGCGTTTGTATGGGCTAAATTCAATGATACAACGTATTTGAGGACGGAAAAATTGTTTTATATTGTTTTTCAATGTGTTTAGGCCGTCCCTTCCGGCTTATTCAGACTATCATTTTTAATATCGACGCTATTCTTAACACAGGAGTAAATAACATAAAACTTCTCACATTGAACACATTAGAAGAAAAATATTTTAGGGGTTTCTACTACATTATTAATTGTTTTTGTGTTTAATTCGTAGAACTCCATAATTTTTTTTTTAAATTTAATGTAAATCATATTTAATAATGTTATTATTAAGTTCTGCAAATATTTTTAGTTGTTATTATTGTGATAATTAATTTGGATGGGTTTTACCGATAATAACCGGTTAAATTACCGGTAATTATAATAATAACCGGTATATTAACCGGTAATAATAACCGGTTAAAATTACCGGTTTTACCGATAATAAATCGTTACCCATTCAAATTTTAAAGGAGTGGGAGTAAATTAAATCATATAAATAAGTCGTCACAATGTGGATTAACCACAGTTTGAAAATGGCCTTAAACGCCGAAACAGCTGTCACAATAATAACAACTAAAAATACTTGCAGAACTTAATAATAACATTATTAATTTTGATTTACATAAAAAAAAGTTACTACTGCAAATAATAATTGTGACAATTTTAATCACATGTTCACTATTTTTGAGAAAGCACCTTTGATTATCTGAACTCTTTCATTATTCGCTCATTTTTGGGTCAGTACGGTTAGTTGGTGGGACAATTTTAATCGACTACTCACTATTTTGGGTCAATTCAGTTGATTGTTCGGACATATATAATCGACTACTCATCATTTTTGGGTCAATATAGTTGATTGTTTGGACAATTTCAATCGACTACTCACCTTTTTTGGGTCAATACAGGCGATTATTTGGACAATTTCAATCGACTACTCACCATTTTGGAACAAAACAGGTAATTGTTGGGATAATTTGGGCAACGCTGTCGATGATTATTTGGACAATTTTAAAAGTTTATTTTTGGATCTGTATTCAGCATATTTGAACATTTAGATTCGATTATTTTGAAATTTATCATCTGCTGGATTATACATCAAAGTTTTGCTTCGAGTACGAATTAAGACTTATAAGAGAAATTTTTTTCTCAGAGAAAACACGTTTTTTTTTTAATGTAGATATTGAGATGTAAATAAATAAATAATTTTAACAATTGTCCAGCATTTTATGTGAAAAAAAACTGCAAGAAATGTTAATATGAGGGTGATTGAGTATACAAGGTACATGGATGATGTAGGTTATTCCGAATTCGCATTGCATCTAATTGATTCGGATCAGTCCTTCCAGAAAGCTTCTGGTATAGATGCACTCCAAAGAAATGGGATAGGTATTATACTTAAAATCAATTAGAAGCTCTTGAAATAAATAAATTACAGAGAGAACTTAATATATATATATTTTTTTAAAATAAATGTATCATTAAATCCCTTCCTTCATCTTATCTAAGGCAGCCCACTCATTTTGTAAAAAAATCAGGTGACATTACTAGAGTTTACGAGGCAAAGGGGTTAAGTTAAACCAATAGATACAACTGAAAGATGAGCTTTCCGTGAACTC
Organism: Halesus radiatus; assembly: GCA_022606495.2. NCBI lineage: Eukaryota > Metazoa > Arthropoda > Insecta > Trichoptera > Limnephilidae > Halesus > Halesus radiatus. The sequence goes on along the minus strand of JAHDVE020003606.1, from coordinate 117,619 downwards.
AATCATGACTTCATCTTGCAGAGGTAGGTATAAAGAATGATTTTTGTAATACTGAGGATGAGTTCTTTCTTCTATGAATCTTATTTATTTATAAAATTAATATGAAATTCTTCGTTTATACCACCGTTTAATATCTAAATATCAACATATTTATTTATTTTAAATTATGACTACAAAAGAGTTTCAACTACACATAGCTAATGAGGTTATGTCAACATTAAAACTGAGGAGTTTTGCCAGCCAAATGGAATGAACATTATGATGAATGCAGAAAAGTTGGGAAAAGCAAGCTATTCTTAATGTAAATATTGTTCTTACAACATAGTTATCTTATCACTGTTATATTTGACCCACTAGTGCCTATTATCTATCAGCTAAGAGATATTACTGTAGTTTCCTAAAGCGATGGTTATGGAAATTAATTTTTTGATTAAAAAACTTTTGTAACTTTTTCCAATTATTTATTTTCGACCGGACCGGTTTCACCCTATCACGGGCATCGTCAGACTGGCACAATCTATACTAAATCTATGGTATATATAGCATCGATGTCGGGAGTGAGTTCTCCTGTTTTCTAATACTGTTTTTATTTATGACTTGAAATTTATTTTATTGCTGACGGTACTATTTACTATTATGTTTTTAAAAACTACTTTCGGGTTGTTTTTTACCCTTTGGAAGACGGATTACATTGTATTTATATGTTTTTTTTAAATTATATAATGGCATTCATGTCAGCTTTTATTTGAACAGGTGGTTCTTTCCAGTTTAATTATTTCCTTGTGATTTCCGTCTTGTTTGCTAAGATGAATTTTATAGGAGTTTTTGGTTATAGGTTATGGGTTCAAATTTTACCGAAGTCCAAGAAAAATTCGCATTTAATGTGTAGATTACTATTTTTCAAATGAATACCAAAAGAAAATTGTGTTAATACTATACCTATTACAGCGAGTCCTAAATTTAAAGGTAATCGCATTGCACACCCAGCCTGGGCCCGGTTAGGGGTGCAATTGGCATATATGCGCAGGAGGTAATCCAGTGTCAACATTTACTGCAGTTTTGAACCAGTTTTGCGTATGAGGATAATTCTTAACTTTAAAATAACGCTAACTTTAACACACTACACAAGAGTCTCCACTGCTCCCAACCGTGTTGAGGCATTGGGACTATGGCATCTCGAATTGGGATATATTGCAGGGCTGAATCTAGTGAGGGCGTGGGGGGGGGGGGGGGAAGATGTGGGAGACGAAGGCGAGGATGAACCTGTTTATTCCGATCTGGTCACCAAACACGGCTGAAGCCATTTCAAGCAACGTTTCTATTCTGAATTGTGGTCTTTAACTAGGCGATGCTGAGAGTATTTACCACTCTGGTCATTAGTCATGTATAAAATTTCGCTACCAAGGCTGAACAACTGTAAAGGCTGATAACAATCTTAAGACCAAGGTCGAAAATCACCATGTTCGTCGTATACATCAATAATAATGCAACCTTTCTAAACAAATCGAAAAAAAACTTAACACGACAAAGGCGGCCAATTTCTAATGAAGTTGTCGTAATATTTGCATTTTTTAACGCCGTTAATGTTCAACAACAGAATATCTGTAAAACAGAATAAAACTTTTAACACCAGCCTAAAACTTACCGCTTACAGCTTATTGAAAACTTATAACTTATAACAAAACAATAACAATACCCATCTAAAAGTTTTATCCAATATCAGGTGAGATATAAAATTACATAATAATAATAATCGAAACCATATTGTATACAGAAACGTTCGTATTCTGTGGAACCTTCAGCAATACAGTGATAAATCGTGAATCCTTTTACATTATTAAATATAGTTCACAGAAAAAAAAACACTTCAATACAAAAAATCTGTTGTTTTCGTATTATTATGTCATATTGTAACTAACTAACTAACTAACCATCACGCCGTTTCCCTGCAGGGGTAGGCAAAGAGGACGGACCGCTAAACAACTCGATCTTGGTATACACTTCTTGCTTCATTCACATTCATACAACGTCTCATACATTCTCTTCTGTTATTCCGACTTCTGACATGGCCCTTGACTTGATCGTGCCATGTCTTCCTCGTGCGTCCCCGGTTTCTTCTTCCATTCACATTCGCGTCGTACATTCTTCTAACACTCCTTTCTTCGTTCATTCGCTCTACATGCTCGTGTACACAATTTCACCCTAGCATAAAATTAATCAACTGATTTGGGCTTAGTAGCGGCAATGTAATATTTTATACTCGTTGGTTATTCTTTAGGTACCTAAAGGTCTATTCACATCTATCAGCGCGCAGTGCAGAACAGTACAGCACAGACACAACTGACGCAAGTACGGCTGTCAACTTGGCGTCTAATACAATATGTTACAACACTCCTATTCCCATGTTTTTTTTTATTATTTTAAAACCTATTTTCCTTGACCAATCCAATCAATTTATCGTTATTCATCTTCTCGTTTCAGCAATCTCTGTGTCTTATGACGCCAAATGACAAAGATGGCGGTGCTAACGATATGAGTTCATGGGAGACTGACATTTAAAACTATCGACCAATATGCATGCAATCTGTATTACCCAAAATCTTTGAATCTCTGGTTCTGGATGAAATATATCCCACACTAATAGAGGTACTTAATGACCAACAGCATGGTTTCATCAAAGGTAGATCAACTACAACAAATTTATTACTTTTTTAAAACTATATATTGGAGGCATTTGCAAAAAAATAAACAAGTTGACTGTTTATACAGTGATTTCTCGAAGGCTTTTGATAAAGTATTTCATAAAGTACTGATCCGGAAACTTCATGCCATGGGAATCAGAGGAAATACTTTAAAGTGGTTAAGTAGTTATTTATCAACCTTGTTTGTCAAAATAAAATCTTTTATATCCAAATCGTTTTCCTGGTGGCGTACCGCAAGGTAGTCACCTTGATCCGGCTTTATTTTTTATTTTTATAAACGTCATAGTCAACGGCTTTAAAGGTTTTTGTTATTCGCCGAGGTTATTTAATTATATACATAAATAACTGATTCAAACCACTGTCAAATTCTTCAGTTTAATATTGACATACTAAATAACTGGTGCTCTCAAAACAATTTATATCTAAATGTTATAAAATCTAAAACTCTAACCTTTTCGTTTTTGACTATTCAATAAATCAAATAAATCTAGAAAGAATTACGGAAATGAGAAATCTTGGCATTATAATGGATGGGAAACTAAATTTCACTTCTCACATTCAACAAATTGTAAATATGGGTATGAAAACTTTAGGATTTACATTAAGAACAATAATATTTTTGAATCATTGCAAGTAAAAACATTGCTATACATATCCATAGTTAGAAGTTGCCCTTCTACAAAATACGTATTCATAATGTAGAAAAAATTCAAATAAAAAAAATCGTTTCATAAATTTCAAAGTTAATATAGCTTGAGAGCACATAAATTACTCATCGTTAGTGAATATTTTAAATATTCCATCAATAGAAAACAGACAAAAAATTAACGATCTAACCATTTCATTAAAAAATTTAAATTGTAAATTCGATTGTTCTGAACTCCTGCATTTAATCATCCTGTACATACCTAAACGAACTACAAGACAAACATTAACATTTTACGTATGTACATCCCGTTCCAACTATAGTTTGCATTCCCCAATTCATTGCTTACACAGTTTTGGCAACAAATACTAAAATGATATGGATGTATTTGACGATAATCTAAACTTGACAAATTAAAAAAAGTTTGAACGTATTATTTTTATCTAGTTTATAAATGATTGTTAACTACAACTTTTTACATCATTTACTAATTTGTTATTAATGTTAATATTGACTTTCCGGATATTGCATTATTTATTTTTTCTGTTCCTTTATATTCCTGTGTATTTTTAACTTTGGTGCAGTTTTTTTTTTCTTTTTTTCTTATTTCAAACGAAATTAAATTTTGTGCATGTTTTATATTTTTATTTTATGTGATTTAAAAATAATGTATTTGTATGTAAAAGCCCTCTAGGTTTTCAATTATTAAATAAAATAAATAAAAGCCCATAAAACTAATAGGATCTCTAAATACGTTATTCACAGAAATCCCCAATCTTGATAAATTTTGTTTCAATGAATTCTCAATACTTGGCAATACGGTAAAGTCTAGTGTATTTTTTCTAAGACAATGGAAATCCATAAGATGTCTCCCAACAGATTCCGCTAAGACTCTGGTAAATGTTCCAGTAGTCTCCAAATTGGACTACTGCAAAAGTTTGTATGCTGGTCTGCCGAATGCACATTTGAACAGACTGCAAGGACTGTTCAACACAGCAGCTCGTCTACCAAATACTGTCACATCGCTCCACTTATACGTGATTGCCTACACTGGCTTCGAGTCACAGAAAGAGTTCAGTTAAAAAATTGTCGTATGGTATATAAGGTACTGAATGGGCTGGCACCATCATGCTCGACTAACCTCTGTGTGAGGGACGATATTATTCAGAGGCAAATCACGCTCAGGTCGGCCAAGTCTGATGCGTCGCACAGACTGGTTGAACCCTCTCGTCCGATGCTGTTAAATTTGGGAACAGAGCTTTCAATGTAATGAGTTCACATTATTGGAATGAAAGTCCATTTGATTTAAGGTCAGAAAATAATTGAGAAACCTTTAGGAAAAGCTTAAAAACATATCATTATAAAAAGGTCTACAAACTTTAACAAGATGTAAAGCGCCCTTGGGGTGATTTTAGTCACTAAGCGGTGTTCAGAAAAAATGTCCATTTATTATTATATTACTATAAAGAAACATTGGTTAACATTTAATATAGGTAATAAGAAAAAAAGAAAAGGTCTAGGTAATTTGGAAGCACAAGAAATTAAGAGATCACTCGATAACATTGATAAAATCATTCATAAATAGCTGGTAATCACTTGAACTCAACACAAAGCACCAAACTGTCTTAGAAGTTATTTACCTTCCCTTGCCTCTCTTTATCTTTTGTTGCACCTTTTACCGATATTTAGACCGATTGCTTAAATATTATTATTAATTTTTTTCTTAAAAAGATGCGCAATCACTTTGTGCCATCGAAATTAATAAATTAATAACAATTACTTTGTTTAAACCACTGTTTTTAATATATAAATACCTACATATTTCAGAAGCAACGCTGCCCCTATCAGGATAAACAATATACTTTGATTTTTAATTATTAATTATTTTTATTGAGATTTTAAGAACCTCATCGTAATATTTAATCATTGAAGAAGATACAACATAACCTGACCCGAACTCCAGGTCCTCTGCTTGCTCAACCGACTTAGCTAATGAGACAGCCAATTTGTGTCATCTTCATCGATATCTCAAATTCAAGATTTGTGAATATTATCTTCCATTTTTAATCTCATTTTAGCAGCTATTTTTAACAGTTTCAAAGTAATTCCGACACTGTTTAAGTTTTCAATTGAGTTCGGGTAGAACTTTGGCATCATAGCTGCCATGAACAAATGAAGATAACCTGACCAAATGTTAATTGAATATTTCGTGATCTTTCTCTGTCTTGTGTTTCATATAGTCTGTTAATATTAATCTTTTGATTAAATATACTTTGAAAGAGCTTTGATTATTATTATTTAAAGCTTTGCTTCTGAAATTTTGTAGATATTTATACATCTAAAACAGCGATTTAAACAAGTCAATTCTTATTCATTTATCATTATTTATTATTAAACAGTATAATTTCGGATGTGATGCGTATGTAACATTGTAATTCTAAAATACATAATTTTTATTTTCAGTACACATAATTAATTTATGCATCTGTTTTTACAATAGTTGGTGGTGTATGGTCAGCATAGTTGCCTTTCAAGCAGTTAGTTGATCGGGGTTTGATTTTGGTAATATAAATTTTTTTTTTTTTATATATTTTTTTTTTATTAGATAATACATGAAGTTTGTAAAATTATTCCTATTTTTTTATTTAAATTAATTTGTATTATTTAAAAAAACATAATTTTTAATATTAAATATATAAATAAAATAACAAATAACTACAGTTATTATGTTTTTCGGGCTGTTTTTAAACTAAGCTGGTACTACGCGTAAACCACAGAAACATTATTTCAACCAGTAAAATATAACAATTCTTTGAATTTTCTGTCAAGATCAAAAAGCTCCAAGAACTATGGAAGTAATCTGGTGTATTATTTGTACAATAAATAAGTGGTAATAAGACTAATAAGGACTATTAATGGAGCTCATAAGTATGTCTTCCAACAGAGATACTTCGATGTATTGAATGCTCTCCGCGCTCTACTTCACATTTGCGGAATTTGTTTCATCTGACCCCGGAATAACCATGATAAATAATACTTTGTAATAACATTTTATTGTTATTTATGAAAAGGCATTCGAATCTTGCTTACTTCGTTCCGGACATCCCGAAAAGGTCGACAGCATATTTCCATTGAATAGAGATTTATACGTGTTTTCATCTTTTTTCTCTTTTTGGCCCGTCAGATGGAGTAAACACTGCCACCCTAATGTGGCTGAAAGCATTTCCTGACAACGTCTGAGGAGGGATGCATGGTCACCGGAAAATACGTGTGACATCGTGGATAATATGTTGTTTGTGACCAAGTTTAGGGAACGGATTGCCTTTTAGAGAAGCCCAAGGTGCATAGCTTCATTTAAATAGGAAGTCACATTCCATGATAATTTATACATCTCTCCAACCTTCTTTTACAGGCAAAGTACGTTGGCTAGGTAGGAACCATTTCGTGACTACATACCTGATTAGCATCGGGTTTATTTTTATCTTTGGTGAGGTTTATATCACGGAAGTGGTTCCACGTTTGGAGAATTCGTCGTATCGGTTCATAGAATTGACATAATAACCATATTATTGATGATCTGGTAAATAATATAATAAATTAACTTGACATTATATAGATAGCAATTGGAGTGGAGACAGAGCGGCCACACTGCCCCATCCAGAAACATTTTGAATGTCACTTATGTATAATGATATAAAATGAATTAAATTTAAAACAGCTCTGATAATTCATACTAACGTTTTGATACTAAGTAACGCTCCTGAAACAAAGTGATTCTGAAAACAATTTCGGTTTGATAAATTTATTACAAAGGGTTGTCGTAATTTACAAAACCCTTAAAAAGATATAAACGTCAATGTCACTCGCCGTTGTATCTTGCACAATCTCCTAAAAATAGGCGTAGTTTGTACACAACATTTGAAGATAGGATTTTTCAGCATCCAGACGAGATACAAATACAATATATTATAGAACATGACAGCTAAGGGAAGAGCTGGAATATTTTAGTCAACCGATTTCCACCGGGACAAAAGCCTTCTCCATTAATTCCATTAAATAGTGTGATAAAGTTGAACTATCCGCCGTTTATTATTCGCATTGAAATGAAAAACAAGGAATCCGCGCTATTGTTCATTTGGTATTTCCCGTTCTTCCCAACAAATTTAAAAGGTTCTCATTATTATTTGAACGTAACCTAAATTTCATTAATTATTTCCATTTCGGTATTATTAGAAACAATGTCTTGTTGTCTTCATTATTGTCTTGAAATTCCTTTTCTCTTTTTTTCTTGAGGTTATTTGGATCGACCAGGGAACGGATTAGAATCAAACTTTTCTTTAGGCGTTAGTTAGGTAACACTTTAGTCAGAGAATATACTGACGGATATGGATCCCGCAAATCTTGTAACAGGAAAAGTCTGTGTTTTTATTCGAATAAACCGTCCATAAATATCGTATTCTCATAACAGCATATTGAGGGAAAACGTGTGAAAGGGAAGAATTAATGGCAAAACAGTGATAAATATTAGAAACATCGGAAATATTTTTTCTTCGTTGTGATTTATAAAACTCTTATTCTTTATAAGAAAACCTCATAAGAAATCAACTGTCCGAAGGCAGTGTGACTATTCCACGGCCGATATTGAAGAATATGTGGTGGAAACAATTATAAGTATACATTTATCGAAGGAAGCAATCGCTTTGTGGCTTGACATTATAATTTAAATTAAAACTGTTTTTGTTTTAAGCCACTTTATTTATATTAAAGTGAGGAAAAGAGAGAGCACGATGGGGTAGAACAGGACAGAGCGTCAGAGAGTGGCTGGTAGACTGGTAGATAGAGAGGTAGGGGGAGGGGAGGGGAAGAAAGGGAACATCCTTAAAATCGGACTTTGGGTTAAATCTAATTGTTTAGTTAAAATTTGGCATATATTATTTTTATTTGATTTTGATTTCTGTTCCACCCTATCGTGCTGTCTCTTTCCCTCACGTTCTGTGTTTCCATTATGATATCTCTGTATTTTAATTTTAGTTTATATGTGTACATTCATGAAGAAGGTTGAGTCCCACCGAAACCGGTCGAATGCAGAAATATATATATAGAAATATAGTGGAAATTTGAAGAAATTATTTTCATTTGAAGAAATTATAGAAATAAAGTGGCTTAAAACAAAAACATTTTTTATTTAAATTATAAGTATACAACTATAGATCTGATAAAACAACGGGAAAGTCGAGCATTAGCATCTCAAAATGTTATATTGCTAAAGGGAGTGAGGGGGGGAGGGAAAGGAGACGAAGAAGGGCAGAAATAGGCTGGTTAGAATGAACCTGGCTATTGTGTTATATGGGTGATACTGAAACTAACATCCGCCACTGTGTACAGAATTTAAATATAGCATTCCAGCACAATCAACAAACATGAGTTCACACTATATTAACATGGTCACCTATCCAAGAGCCGACCTTCGTCGAAGATAAAGAATGCGTTGAAAAGGAACAGCAGGTACGGTACATAAATAAAGAAACTCGTATATTACAAAGAATCAACTAACACAAGCCTAGTTAGTAGTTAGTAACTTTGTACACGAGAGCACGTGATCAGTTTTTCTATTCGACCCACGTGCCTGACACATGCCCAATAAGCCCGCGATGACGTTTCTCACCAACATCCGTGGGCAGAGTTCATTTGCACCAAAACTTCAGTTCATTAAATAAATTTACCTTCCTCTGTTAACTATTTGGGAGCTTTTAAGGCGGAGTGAAAGCAGCGAATTGGTATGCATTTTCATATGTCTATCTAATTACCATCGTTGTTCTTGGAACTCTTTTTCGAGGGCCTATTCAGAATATTATAATGATTAGTCCTGTCTGCTCCAAAGTCCTCGGTTTGGCCCATGGTTGTAAATTATAAACTTGATGATTTGCACAAATTAAGAAGGTTAGAGCAGATGGGATTGTTAATTACTAGTTAAAAAAAAAAAACACCATTTATATTTGAGATAAATACAATAATGTTTTAACGAGGCTTAAATCCATCATTCCTGTAAGGAGTTCGTCTAACGCATTGGAAACAAAATGTGGTTAAAAAATGATTTTTTTTGTAATATATGATGCATTTGAATTAAAAACTCTTTATGTGATGTTAGTGAAGGCTTATCATTTATTAAGAAAGAGAAAAAAAAACGAATAAAAGGTGTTGTCGGTTTTATAAGTTTTGAATATATGTTTTATAGAAAAGTACAACAATGATTTGCATTTTAAGATAACATGTTCATTTTTGGTTACGTCGCAATGAGTAAATTCTAATACAATGGTGCAATCATTTGCTAAATTAAACTAAAAATAGTTACAATAAGGAATTACATAATAAAACGATCTTACTCATCTTACTCATGTTAAACAAGCTCAATAAACAGACGCCTCGTTACTTTAAAATAAAACGATTTTATTCGTCTTACTATGATGTTAAACACCCCCATCAACAGACGCCTCGTTACTTTACTTTTGAATGTGTTTTTTTCAACTGTTATTAACTACACTGTTATTAACTATATTCAATATAACGCAACGTTATTCGTAACGTACATAATTGTACGAAAGTGTGTTTCATTAAACTCATCGAACGATATCCAGTTCAAATACCTCCAAAGAGTTCCAACTGTATCCGCAAAACTTAGCAATAGCATCACAATCAATAACGTATCATTTTTGATTGGTAGTCTCTCGATGATTGGTAGTACTGAGAGATTTTTCAACTACGGTATTTCATGTACAAACAATACACTGATCTACATTTTTAAAATCACGTTTAATTGCCCTTGTCTGGTTTTTTTCCATATCCAAGGACCTTACCATTCTACAACAGGCATCAAAAATCGTTGCAAAATTGTTTTTCTAAATATGTACATATTCGTGTCTCATGTCATTATATTAGGTTAGGTTATTTAGTGTATATTTCTTGCTATTTTGTTATTTGTACTTTACATTTGATTATTTGTACCTCTAGTTTATTCTAAAACCTTTAAATAATATTCTAAAATGTTCAAGTAAGTGAGTCTGGTGCTTATGAATATTTTGTATCATAGTTTTAATTTGCATACATATGATACGTCTATCATTTTCTAATTATTTTATATTAGGTTAGGTTAGTTAGTGTAAAGCGCACTTGAGGTGAGCCTTCCCAAAACTGCGCTATAGAAATTAACAATTATTATTTTTTATCGTGTCATATTATCACGTGTTTATTCAAGGCAATCCCCTCATATTTTTATTTAGAAAGTATACATATGCATATATATACATATATGCATTGTATTCCAGAGAGTTAATAAAATCATTCTGCGATTATGTGCAGTACAGTATAGTTAAAATAATATAATAAAAAAATTATTCGTCTTTTTTAATAAAATCGTAACGGATAAAGTTACTTTGTTGAAAATATAATATAGGTACATGCGTCTGACTTTTCGCTGTAAGTACGTACCTAATCCGGTTAAGAATCATATTCTTTCCTTAAGTGTGCCCCGAGCGGAAAAATCTAATAACGCAGGATTTAGAAAGGCAATAAAAATTGTGATAAACTGTTAAATTGAAGTATTTAGGACTTGCCTGAACAAATTCCTACCGAGAAATGTATTGTAACTACACATTGGAAATAAAACTAGGTTTTACTACCGGGTTCTGATTTATCTCAAAAACCTGACTACTTATTTAAGTTATACCTAATTTGTTTTGCGCTATGCGCATATTATTCTCGAAGGCTTGTTTTTCAAGGCTTTACTATTCATTTCGTATCATTTATTTGTTGTTTGTGTGGTGATGAATATTGTCAAGATTGTTTCGGTATTATAATGTGAAATTCTTAGTTTTATCATTGAGCCTTTATTGAGAGTATTAAAAATTCAAGTAGCCAATATTAACATGTAATCTTAATATTTATTAACTATCAGATAAGCAAAATTAAATGATTTTTTTATTGTTGTAATTATCAGTTAAATTGGCTAGAAAAAACATTTGCATTCTACAATTTCAGTTATAAAAAAAAACACACACATTCAGAATTCGCACAAGTTAGGTAATATGTCGCAACAGTATCTATCACACAAATATATTTTAATATTATAATAATTGTTACAAAATGAACACGCAATGGAAATAATACATTATATATTTTAATATTATAATAATTGTTACAAAATGAACACGCAATGGAAATAATACATTATATATTTTAATATTATAATAATTGTTACAAAATGAACACGCAATGGAAATAATACATTATATATTTTAATATTATAATAATTGTTACAAAATGAACACGCAATGGAAATAATACATTATATATATTAATATTACAATAATTGTTACAAAATGAACACGCAATGGAAATAATACATCATATATTTTAATATTATAATAATTGTTACAAAGTGAACACGCAATGGAAATAATACATTATATATTTTAATATTATAATAATTGTTACAAAATGAACACGCAATTGAAATAATACATTATATATTTTAATATTATAATAATTGTTACAAAATGAACACGCAATGGAAATAATACATTATATATTTTAATATTATAATAATTGTTACAAAATGAATACGCAATGGAAATAATACATTATATATTTTAATATTATAATAATTGTTACAAAATGAACACGCAATGGAAATAATACATTATATATTTTTAATGTATTACGACGCCAATGAAGAGAACTGGCTTTTGCATTTGGTGTAGAAATTAATTTCCTTATTAAAAAGCATTCAGCGGACTCCCAGCAAGAAAATAATATAAAGTCTGTGCTAAAAAAAAATTGCTAGGAAAGTCATTAATTAAATAAAAAAAACAACTTATTTTAAAAGCATTTTATTGATTTTTATACCACGTCTACTAGTTAAATTTACACGCAATCTTCACCATCTTATATTACGTAATGTAGTAGTAATAATACGTATGTAGCACTGTCCTTATATAAAGTACAATAAATAAATCTGTCGAAAATTTGATGGTTCTCGAATGTTGAATAATAATAATAATTGATGTAACGGAAGAAGAAGTGCGGCCCTATTATAGCAGCTACGTATATAATTCAAATCCATATTGAATATTTCACGGAGTAAATTATCGACCTGCTTCGTTCACTCGGTCGCATGATTTTAATTGCCTTTATTGTCTCAACTCGATATAATTTATTGGCAGTGACTTTGCGTACACCCTGTTTAATTAAATTTAAGTCACTGTGGAAAATTTGCCTGCAATAATATTCGTCGGCGAAATGATTTGTTATGAAATGCTTCTTATCAATTTCATAAATCACACAAATCAATACTCAAAAATAAACTAGCTCTTGAAGAGTAGTAACGTAAACACTGAATTTGAAAGGTAGGCAGTTGGGGCCTGGCGTAACTTCCTTTTACGATTTCTAAGGATTATATGTTTCGTTGGTTCCAATATACACTGCTTATTCGTATGGTGAAGGAGAGTTGGTGGATGTCATAGTGGGATGATGAGGTTATTCAGCCAGTCGACAGCATCGGGGGTTGTACCATAGGGAAACTGGTGAAGGGGACATTCGTCTACGATGTGTTCTGTTATTTGAAGATGTCCACACAAAGTTCGGAATCCTTTAGACCCCATTTATGCATCATATACGGACAACGACTATGACTGCACCGGATGCGGTTTAATTAGGTCCATGTCTTCCAGGGGAGAGAGAACCCTGGAAATTTAATTGTAGGGTCCACAACAAGGTATTTGTTTTTCACCTCTGAACTCGCCATGACTCTTCAGGGGAGTATCGTGATAGAAGCAGTATTTCGCCTTCAGTCCAAAAAGGTTTTCTGGATATCAAGCGGTTGGCCGGGAGGTTGGCAAGGTCATCTTGAAGTGGAATTTTACTATTGATGACATTTTTGTATTCCATAATGGGTTGCTGTCTCTCGTTTTACAGTGGGCGGTGCGATGGTCGATAGGACAGGGATCCGTTAACAGTATTTAGTTGCGAGTGGATCTTCTGTGGGTGTTCACTTCTAGCCCACACTGGACCACAATATTCTGCTACCGAGTAGACCAATGAAATCATATCTGTTCGTAGAGTATATGCGTCGCACCTTCAGCTTGTTTTAGCTAGTTTTCTTACAATGTTTATGCGAGTCTTGGTATTTTTGCTAACATTTTTCAGGTGGGAGCTATACGTCAGGCTTCTGTCCAGTGTTACGCCAAGATACCGAGGACTACTTTCATGAGTAATGGTACCTCCTTCAAACTGTACATTAAGCGTATCACTTGCACGCGAGTTGCTTAGGTGGAAGGCAGCAGCAACTTTTTTTGTTGAGTTTGCTTTTAATTTCCAGTTGAAGAAGTATCCCATGACAGTTAGGTCATTTTCAGTGGAGTCAAGGGATTTATGCTGGACAATACAATATATATATATATATACATTTTTTTTTCATCCTAAAGTACAAATACTTAAAAAAAAGAAATAGGTACATGTACTTAACATTATTGTAGGTACTGATGTAGGTAGATACATTTATTTTTCATGCATGATTAAAAGTTGCCAACAAAAGAGTATGTACCTAGTACAGTACAATCATTTTAGGGATTCTTGCTTGTGTAGTAGTGTACTGTACCGTAGAACTTCTGCGGGGTAAGGGGAGACTCCGAGCGGATGTTCTGAAGTATTTTGAACAAATTTGAACCTTTATCGGTGTGCACCACTATGCAAGCAAGAATCTCTTTAAAATGATTTGCCTCAAGTTTTTTTTATGAAACCTATATTGTGTGGGTGTAGAGCTTGGCAGACAAGAGAATGCATCTGATGGCCGATGAGAAGAAACTAATTTTGATTCAATCACCGTTCTGGATTTCCGAATAACTTCGGTAAAGGTGCGCAGTACATGAAGGACCAAGCGCATTCTTTAGTTTGACAAGCTCTACTAATATCATGGCTAATGAAAAAAAGTATTGTACCTTCGTAGCGCAGTGTTGTACGCATTTTACTAAATTGATGGTTTTATTCCTGCGTATAGCAAACTATTTTTTTCTGTAGCGAAAATAGTCATCATAGTCTAGTTTGCTTTGTTAAACATTAAAACTAACAATATATTTACGGTTCACAACTGTTCATAAACCGATGATACATCCATGTGATAATTTACATAAATAGTATGTATTATCATACCATGAAAACACAGAAATCAAAATGAATTCATACACCTTGAAAATGGCTTTGAACGCTGAAACATCTGTGACAATAATAAAAACTAAAAATACTTGCAGAACTTAATAATAACATTATTAAATTGGATTTAAATAAAAAAATTAAAAAAAAAAACCAAACTGCTTTGGAAATTGAGAAATTCGTAAAAAAAACACACCACTTTCTCGGTAGGCAGACATGATTAACATTATCTGATATTATGTATTATAATCATTATGTGATATGTGCTCAGTACCTACTGTTGTAGGTTTTGTACGTAAGTTATGAAACTCATAACGTTCAGTATGTGTGATGAATCTGTCATGAATGTGTCATATTTTGTACCGTACAAACCCACCCCGTTCATCCCTTTTCACTGAATGTGACCTTTTCAAAGCTCTTACAAAGCATTGGCCCGGCTTAATCCCAACGTCCATCCTGAGTCTAGCCGGACGTTGTCAGTAAATAATATCTCCTGACTGCAGGCTTCGTCGTAAACTTAACGAGAAAGTGGATAATGCCTACAAAAGCACTTACTCGCCTCTCACTATAAGTAGGTAGGTGAATAAACTACTCCAATATAAAAAAAATGGACCACATAACAATACGAAAAATAACCAAAAATTTATTAAAAACACTTTTCATCTGATTTTTAAAATTTATTAAAAACACAAATCATTCGAGATTTCTAGAAATACTGTCAACGTATTCCTGATATATGAAAAAAATAACACATATACTAGGTGTATCAGGGTGTACCTGCCAAAATATGTAGATGACATTTTAGTCTCAGTGATTTTTTTTGTTGATAAAATGAATAACGAATGTTTTGTATAAACCGCTATTTAATATATAAATATCAACACGTTTCGGAAGCGAAGCTTCCGTCATCAGGATACACAGTATACTAGTTAGTACAAGTAATTGAAAAAAAAAATTATAAAATTAAATAATAATAATAAATATTGTTATTATGAATAAGTATAGCTTTTCTTCAAAATATTGGTATTCACTTTGTGCCGTCATTATTAATAAAAGAAAAAATACTAACTGAACACCCCTTTATTAATATATAAATAGCAACATGTTTCGAAAGCGAAGCTTTCATCATCAGGTCGTGCAGAATACATGAAAAAAAATTAATGAAAAATACTCTTGAGGAAAGCTTCGCTTTCGAACTTTGTTAATATTACTGTACGAGTATATGAATAAAGTAGTGTTTAAAAGGTATTTTTATTCATTTATTAAGTATAGCTTTGTTTTTATTTTATAAATATCTACGTGTTTCAGAAGTAAAGCTCTCCTAATCAGGATAAACAATATACTTTATTTGCACATCGATATGAAGCAAAATTTTCAATATACCAGTATATAACGCAATGTCAATCTTAACGCACAACACGTAAAACACCCCCAGTGTCGGCGACAACTGTTTTAGATTTCCATTTATAGGTGTTTCTCGTTCCCGGTATTGCTTGAAGCTATTTTAAGCTACTGACTCCTGATATTCGATATTCTAAATCAAATATGTTATTCCTATTCTCCATCGGATATCACTTTCATCAAATAACATCAGAGCTGCCACACGAAAGAAAAGTGATGCCAAAGAACGATATTTAAATTGGTATGTCTAATATATATTCAGGTAATTTTTCCACAAAATTGAGCTATATAAAGTTGATCATTTCTATAATATACATTTTTTTTATATGAATACCACACAAGAGTCCCAAACTGCTCCCAACCGTCTGGTGCCAGTGAGACTATGGCATTCCTAATTGGGGAATGTTGTGAGGCTGAAGGTATTGGGGAGGGGAAGGAGAAGAGGGAGAGGAAGGTGGGGAAAAGGGGGAATACCTAGCTATTCAGATCTGGTCACCAAATACGGCTTAAATCCATTTCAAGCAACGTTTCAATTGGGGGTCTTTCACCAGGGCGATACTGAGAGTATATTCCACTCTGGAACGTGCGCAAATATACTATATATTATTTTTAAATGAATTAATTGTGAAACAACACAAATTAATTAAATAAAAATTACTTGCGCACGCCGGGATTTGAACTCGCGGCCATCGGATTCGTAGTCGAGAGCCTTACCCCTCGACCATGGAGGTCGTCAAACGTCATGTCATTGGATTGCAGTTCCTTATAAAGATTCTTAACGTGAAATTTTGAAGGGAATTTTAACTACGTATATGGTATAAATGATAATCATTGTTTACAAGGAAACAGTATATACGTACCTACTCGTAGATTGGAGGTCATTATAAAAACTGTTACTTGAATAGTTGTATCTCTGTACAACCATCTGGAGTCAGTGGAACAATAGCATCCCCAATTGAAATTTGTTGTGAGGCTGAAGGTAGTGGGGATGGGGAGGAGATATGGAAAGGCAAGTGGAAGGTTGGGAAGTACCTGGCTATGTTCCTAAATTGGTGCTCCCTTTAATATTTGTTAATTGTAGGGTTAGAGAATCTACTTCTGATATGTGTATCACTGTTTACAAAGATTTAATAAAACCATGATGCAATCGCGTCGAGGAATGATGGCCTTAATTTATTATGCCCAGCGTTTCATTAATGTTTGCTTTCACAGGATAGATCACGAAGATATCTTATTCAACTAGCCAACGGGCAGGAAACTTTACGTTGGGATACAAGGGCTGTATTTTAATGAAAGTTTATTATAGCGGGCATTTTGTGATTTAAAAAGAATTTCTTCTTTGGAGTTTCTTGATGATTTTAAGGATACGTTGGATTTCCCGTTGAGGGTTCACACGGATTACACGTGTTATTACACGAGAATTTACAATCTACATTTGGCTGGATTAAAATTGCTGTTTTTTTCTACAGCTGATTACTATGGGTAACCCGTGTGATATATTTTATTTTTAAAAATCACGAAGACGACAGAAATGAGTTTTTGAATGAATCTTTAAGAAATCTTTCTCACTATATTTCCAAGTTACGTGTTTGTAATACAATTAAAACGATATAATATAATACATCCAACTAATGTAGGTTTTCTTGGTTAGCGAGGGGAGTTTATTAACTTTTTTTTAAATTTTAATAAATATCTATATGTTTATTTTTTTTAAATCACGAAGACGACTGAAATGAGTTTTTGAATGAATCTTTAAGAAACCTTTCTCACTATATTTCCACGTTACGTGTTTGTAATACAATTAAAACGATATAATATAATACATCCAACTAATGTAGGTTTTCTTGGTTAGCGAGGAGAGTTTATTAACTTTTTTTTTTAAATTTTAATAAATATCTATATAATTTCTTCAAATGCTTGGTAACTTTGTGGCATCATTATTAATTATATAAATTGAAAATACACTTTGTATATACCACTTTACTTAAAATATATAAATATTTCTACATGTTTCGATAGCAATGCTATCATATTCAGGAATAAATGAATACATTAATAATACATTAATAATACATTAATAATACATTAATAATACATTAATAATACATTAATAATACATTAATAATACATTAATAATACATTAATAATACATTAATAATACATTAATAATACATTAATAATACATTAATAATACATTAATAATACATTAATAAATGTATTCATTTATTCCCGAAGATGATAGCATTGCTATCGAAACATGTAGAAATATTTATATATTTTAAGTAAAGTGGTATATACAAAGTGTATTTTCAATTTATATAAATATCTATATGTTTATTTTTTAAAAATCACGAAGACGACTGAAATGAGTTTTTGAATGAATCTTTAAGAAACCTTTCTCACTATATTTCCACGTTACGTGTTTGTAATACAATTAAAACGATATAATATAATACATCCAACTAATGTAAGTTTTCTTGGTTAGCGTGGAGAGTTTATTTACTTTTTTTTGATTTTAATAAATATCTATATGTTTTAAATGCGAGTTTTTTTTAGAATACGTTAGAGTTGGAAGCTATTACGATGGAGTGACTCCAGCTCATTTATGACAGCAACAACGTTTCGCAGGATGTTAGTTCCAATTATTCTGCTGTTACTTTTGAGGGAAGCTATTTTTACTTTGTATATGGACTTCGTATTGGGCTTGTAATATTTTACCTTCCAATTATATCGTATTGTAAATAACTCATGTAAAAAAACTCATTCTCAAATTTAAAAAAAAACATATGCTAATGTTATTAGATGTATACTAGTATGTCGTGGTGAAGTGGAATTTGATTTCTTCAATAAAATTAAAATTTCTTTCTTGTGTCATCATTATTAATAAAATTAATAAGAAATATTTCTATATACGGAGTAACCTGATGAGAGGAGCTTCGCTTCCGAAACACGTTAATATTTATATATTAAGCAGTGGTGTAAATAAAGTATTCCTTAATAATAAAGAAACCAAAAAAAAAAAAAACTTTTATTGAAGATTTTTTTTTACTTATGATAATAACCATTCAATTCGCCTGCATCCTAACTATTTTTCACAAATAAAAATAAATTTTAAATGAAATCTTTTTTGATTTTCTCAAAATTACTAGACCGGTTTGCTGAAAATAGCACAGTTCGTTCTTATTAGTGCGGGGAAGGTTTGGAGAGTAGTTTGAATTAAATATATGAATAAAAATTTAAAATTACTATGAAAAACATTGAACCCATCATGTTGTATTGAAGTTAGTTCATAGATATACCACTCTGGTTAGTCACAGATTCAAAAAAGAAGGTTTTTTGTGTAGAATATTTTCAAAATTGAAAACACAAGTAGGTACCTACTCCATTATGTAGATATATTTTCAAAACTTCATAACTTTGTTCTAAAAAAAATCGCTAGCACTACCGGGTACACATCAGCTAGTAATAATTAAAAAATCATATTATGCAGAAAAAACTATAAAAGGTCTCTAAATGAAGTACATCGAAGATGTTATTTACAGGAACACAGCTTTCAATTTTCTACTGAAAATAATGTTTCATTGAATATGTCGGAATCCCTCAGAGTTTGATTTTGATTAAAAGATTGTTTTTATTTACGTATTCCTAATAAATTCTTCAGAATTATTTTACCCTTCGTCCTTCCAATTCCACGATTCACTGCCATGCATTAGGGTTGGTATCAGAACTTCATCATTAAGTTCTAGCCCGCTATTGTAAATCCCTCCTACAAAATGTCCACATTCATTTAAACCAAACTAAACTGACAACATTCTTACGCGTTCTTGTACGTGACAATGTTTATCTTAATTATGATTATCCATGACTTAATTTAAATGAAAAGTGATTTTCCACATGAAACGTTGTCTGTTATAGCCGGATCTGAGAAGCCGGCCTTGTTAGATGACGCAAACGGTCCTTTATACCCCTAATAGCTGTTAGTCCAATACTTGTTAACTTTAACTGGCAGTTAAACTGTTATACGATAGTACATCAAACTTAGAAAGTTTAAAGTTTAACCATTCAGTATAGTTTAACGGTCAGTTTAAACGTGTAAAATCCACCATAAAAATTATGACGGTACTATAAGGAAAAGTTTTGTTTTATAAGGTTTTCTTGTCACCGCTAGAATATACGAGTAAAAATTTCCGTCGTGTTTTACAATTAAAAAAAAAAGTAACATGTGTGCATTTAATTGCCATAGACGATGCTTTTTTTATAAGCTCGTAAATATTATTATGAATGGATTATATTCGTGAACACATTTAAAAAAAAAAAAAAAAATGTTAAAAGTTAAAGAGCGCGAGTTACAAAATGAAAAAATTCGACTATATTACATACTGATTTTACTACCCGGCTTTGTTCTAGATTTTAACATAATTGATTGGAAACCTTTTTTCTTATTAAACAATTGAAACTTATGGAACGAATAATAATTATGGCGACATTTTACAATTTTAAACATTCATAGTTTGTAGTAGAATTGACGTTGAGGGCCGAAATCTTAGCATTGACCTAAAAACTGACCATTTGACGGCCTCCATGGTCGAGGGGTAAGGCTCTCGACTACGAATCCGGAGGTCGCGGGTTCAAATGCCGGCGTGCACAAGTAAATTTTATTTAATTAATTTGTGTTGTTTCACAATTAATTAATTTAAAAATAATATATAGTATATTTGCGCACGTTCCAGATTGGAAGATACTCTCAGTATCACCCTGGTGAAAGACCACCATTCAGAATTGAAACGTTGCTTGAAATGGCTTTTAGCCGTGTTTGGTGACCAGATCTGAATAGCCAGGTATTTCCCCATCTCCCTCTTCCCCTTCTCCTTCCCCTCCCCAATACCTTCAGCCTCACAACATTCCCCAATTGGGAATGCCATAGTCTCACTGGCTTCAGACGGTTGGGAGCAGTTGGGACTCTTGTGTGGTATTCATATAAAAAAAAAGAAAACCCAGACATGAAAATCATTGCTAATAATTTTCATCAGGTTGGGTTTATATATATATATATATATATATATATTTAAATTTATTTTTTCATTTATACATAATTACAAACAATTTTTTATAATATTAGCACTCATTATATATAAATATGATCAAGTGAATCAAATACTTGAGTCGGTCCATGTCAGAAGTCGGAATAATAGAAGAGAATGTATGAGACGATGTATGAATGTGAATGAAGCAAGAAGTGTATGCCAAGATCGAGTTGTTTGGCGGTCCGTCCTCTCTGCCTACCCCTGCGACGAAACGGCGTGATGTTTAGTTAGTTAGTTAGTTTTATAATGACGTGTGTGTATTGTAAATTATTAATATAT
The DNA here is from genome assembly GCA_022606495.2 of Halesus radiatus. Classification (NCBI taxonomy): domain Eukaryota; kingdom Metazoa; phylum Arthropoda; class Insecta; order Trichoptera; family Limnephilidae; genus Halesus; species Halesus radiatus. The sequence continues at coordinate 96,305 of JAHDVE020003606.1, read as the reverse complement.
AATAGCGTATTGTGAACGCCTCACTAGGAGAACCTGTACTGAGGTGTTCAGGTATTTATGGTATAGTACTATTGTGAAATAGCTATACGGTTATGTTGAAGAAAAATTAAAATAATATAAAAAAGACAAAAATGCAAATTAATTATTTACATTTAATGTAAATGTTATTATGTTTGATTTGGTGTAATTAAGTTACGGAAAGAATAATTGTTCCCTTTGATTTTATTCAGATCGAGATATTAAGTTTCATTAAAGTTGTTGGTGTATTCTCTTTTGTTTGTTTTAAAGATGTAGGCATGTGATTATATAGTTTATTTGCATAGTATTTAAAATGTCTTTGTCCGTGGGTTGTATACGAGTATTTTAATGGGATATTAAGGGTATAGTTTGTTAAAGATCTTGTTAAAATAACTGATTGGGATTATAGGGGAACATGAAGATAAGATTTGAAAGATTGCAAATTTAGTATAAAGTGTCTAATTGTCATAACGTTTAAAAGCTTGTAAATTTCAGCAGAATCTATAAACTATTGTACTTGAATAATAATTTTATGAAAATAAAACAATAACTTTGTTTATAACCACGAGAATTTTATTTAATTTTATTACGACCGACCGGTTAAGCTTAACATAAGCATCTTCAGGGTACAAAAATTAAACTGATCAAAAATACATAGTGTGTGTTTATATATACAAAATAGAATAAGACAGAACATAACATAGCACAAAGAAAAAATGAGATAGCATGAAATAGCATGAAATAGAAATAACCGAGCGAAAGAGACAGAAGTGCACATAATGGAATACCAAGGAATAACTGAACAGGTGATTATGGGATGGGAAATTTTACGAGATTATAGGGAATATACCTAATATTGGGCTATTGGACACATTTAGTTGATTATTAAGAATTTTATTTTTAGTTTTAACAGCTTTCTTTATTTCTAGTGATTCTAAATTATTTAATCTGTATCCATGACCATTTTTATGTTAAGCGAAACCGGTCGGTCGTAATAAAATTAAATAAAATTCTCGTGGTTATAAACAAAGTTATTGTTTTATTTTCATTAAATATGTCTAACCACAAAGTGACTGCTTTCTATCAAAAAAAACAAAAAAAAATAAATAAAAAAAAATAATAATTTTTATTTATTATCTTTTGTGCTTTTACTAGTGGGTCAACACAAATATTAGCTGCACTTCCCCAATACAATTAAGTAGTCCATATGTAATTATGGATTGCGAAAGAGCAAAATGTATTGTCCTTAAAATTGTGCGTGGAAAGATAGTCTTGATACTTTTTAATAAAAAAACATTTTTTTTTAGTTTTCCTGTAATATTATAGTCAATGTGGTCGGTCGAGCGTAGTTTTGCGTAAAGTACGATTCCAAAATATTGTTTTGGAATCGTACTTTGGTATTTGCGTATTGGCGAATTAAATTAAATTGTGAACAGTCATGTAGGTTTAGTTCGAAGGTTGGAGGAGGCTCTCCTCTTTGAGTTATACCATGCTTTATATACTTAGTATTTTTTTTGTATTTAGTGTTAGTTTATTATTGTTGAGCCAATGTTTGACGATAGCAAAATGTTTCTCAGCCATACAGTATACTTTGTTCCAGGAGTCGACTTGACAAATTATTACAGTATCGTCAGCAAATGTCATAATATCACCACCAATTTTTAAATCATAAAGATCATCGATGTATATTAAGAATATTAAATGGCCTAGGACACAAGACACCCCTGAGGCACTCCGTACTTCATCAATAATTACTTGTTGAGTTCTATCTGTCATGAATCTTTTATGCCGCTTTAGTTCATTTTCAGTAATTCCGAGATTTGTAAGTTTATTTAAAAGTATTTCACTTGAAATTGTATCGAAAGCTTTACATAAATCTAAGTTTATTGAGGTAACTTTGTTATTTCAGTCTAAATTAGTAATTATTAAATCAGTTGCTGTAGTAATAGCATGTTATGTGTTTCTGTTATTTCTGAAGCCATGTTGATTGTTAGATAGTAAATAATTATTTTCTAGATAAAGTTGAAGCAATTCTTTAAAAGCCTTTTCCAGAATGTTAGTCACAGTATTTAAAATAGTGATAGATCTGTAGTTATTGATATAGTTTAATACTGATTTATATATATGAATAATTAGTCCCTTCTTTAGGCGGTTGGGAAAAATGCCTTTTTTTTATTATATATTATTATATATTTATTTCTTGCTAAAGCAATCCCGATGAGTTTCAAAACTCATTTTAGGACGGGAGGAATTTACAATACATAAGTAGGAGATAGTACATACAATTTTACATTGACAGCAAAATATCAAAAAGAGAAGTTTCACATACAGACAGAAATAATTTTATAAGGCCAAGTTAAATAGAACAACACACAAGAGAAAACATATAAGGGAACAACAAAATATACAAATATGGATTTACTGATTTTCATTTTTAAAAATCCTTAAAAAGTATTCCTTTATACCATCATTTTGGGATTTTTTATTTTTCTGGATGGTTTTGTACATATCTGGAAGCGAATTATAAAGTGTGTAGGCAATGTAGTTTAAAGATTTTATTCCATATTTTGTAGTGTGTGTTTGAGGAATGCGGATTTTATTGTTATTTCGAGTATTGTGGTTGTGGATGTCTTGATTGTAAAGTGGCTTGACGTTAGTGTGAGTTGATTGTTGAGTAATTTGTAGGATGGTGCTGGTGATTTCATACTTAGGAAGGATCGTGATTGGAAGGATACCGGAAACTGAGTAGATGTCCCTGACATGAGTGTCCCATGGAAGTCCAAAAACATTTCTGAGGGCTCGGTTTTGAACCACCTGCAGATCAGCAATCAATTTCTTCGAGGCAAAGCCCCAGATACAGCAGAGATAGGAAATGTGTGAATGTACCATGGCGTAATATACTGCAGTTAGTAACGGAATGGGTAGTAATCCTTGAAGTCTATATAGCACACCAGTTATGGGGGGTAATTTTCTCCTTTACATGATTTATGTGGAGATCCCACGAGAGTTGAGAATCTACTATAAGGCCCAAATATTTTGTTGTCGTTTTCTTTTCGAGGCAGTTGTCACCAATTTTGATATCGAGGCTGGAATTTTTCTTGTTGCCGAATAGTAAATAATGCGTTTTTTTTACGTTAAGGGTCAGTTTATTTATTCTCAACCAGGTTGTGAGATGGGAAACATCGGCATTCATTTCCATTTCGAGTTCCGCTAGGTTTTTTTGTTATAAAAAATTACAGTATCGTCCGCATAAAGTTGAAGAGTTCCTTTAATGCCCCACTTTGTTATGTCATTAACATATATTAGAAATAGCAACGGTCCAAGAATTGATCCCTGTGGCACTCCACATGTTATTTCCTTCTTTTAGGATACGATTTATTAAGTGGTTTAAGAAGTGGGACGTTTAGAATTTGAATTATTATAGCTGGTGCTTTGAACATACAAATTTTCTGCTTTATTTTTAAGGAGGTAAAAACATTCCCAAGTACATCGTTATTATTCTCATACAAAATTAAATATTCGACGAATGTTTTCTTTATAGTATTCTACACATAAAATTATTAAAACTAATGGTAACATTGAGTGGGGAGGAACAGCTGTCAGTCATTCGATACCCTGGTAAATATTCCTACATCTAGGAAAAATATATTTTCTGGTGAACATTACGTGATTAGAATTTTGTGCTTCAATATGGTTTTGGTGTCCAAGTTTGGTTATTTGATGTTTCAAACTTTCTTATCCAACAGGAACATGCAGGAAGATTTAAAAGATCAGGTTTAAAAAATGCCGTATAGCTTTAATTGGAAATGTAATATTAAAACAAAGTGCGTCTTAAAAAAAAACATCGGACTTAAATATAGCGCCAACTTAAAGCACGCAGTGATTTTTACTTACATAAATGGTATTTAACATCCTTTTGTATGGGAAAACAAACAAATAGCCAACGGAATTAAAACAATTTCCAAAAGCTTTTCAGGCTTAACAATGCCAATGCTGTTTTATATAGCGAGAAAAGCGTGAATATATTATGCCATGTCCTTAATTTGCACATACAACCAGTTTGAAGACTTATATTCAAACACAAATGTTTATTTGGCATCTGAAATGTAGGTAGGACGTTGTAGGTTAGAAGAGAGGTATGGGAAAGGAATATGGAGGTTGACCACATACTGGGATTCAGGTCGCGTATAGTTTCTCCAGTGCTTTTGTGCGCCCCAGTATATAACTATGGCTATAAATAAGACTATCCCTCATTCTTTTTAATTTTGACATATCTTTCATTTTGTTTTTGAGTGTCTTATTGGCATCCCAATCTTTCATTTATGACAAATAACGATTTCATGCCCTTCAGAGAAGATTATTTTAACTACTTGAAAACAATAAAAAAAACGCAGTTTAAATAATTAATATTGTACCTACGTAATACCACATATTAAAATTGAACGAGTTCAAATTGAAACACTGCATGGTTATTTATATGTGCCCGCTTTCAAACACAGCGTTTGTAGAATTGAATCGGCTACTGCCACAAACAGACATGCGTTACGTTCTCTTCGGATAGCTGTATCGGGTGTATTTCCAAGTTTCGTTGCAAGAACCGCCATGGAAAATATGGTTGGAGGCATGCACAAATGAATAAAATTTTCACATTTGTCTATTTATTGCTTGAAATATTTACAGTTTTAGCAATTATTACGTCATAAAAGTGCCATTGGGGTGTGAACGGGTATATTAACACGTCAGTTGAAAATGTTCACAGCATTCGTAATTTAATGTATAGTTGTTACAATGTGGAGGTGGAGATTCTAAATAATAAAGTGAAGTATTAGAAATAACAAACAACATAAAACATTATAAGAAGGTACAGATAGATAAGAAAAGAAAGGGTAAGTGTTAATAAAGTACAGTTTGCAAGTGTGCAATATGGTACTACTAAATAACACCTCTTGATATTACAACATAAAAACAAACCTCGAAGATTTCAAGAGACATGCAAAAGTGTATTTTAATTCCTGCCATTCCGTATAATTTCATATACATTATTGATTTGTTCTTGTGTATAGTAAATGGTAATAAAAAATAAAATAAAAAGTTTATTTAGGGGTGATATTTTTTAAGTCTTTTTTTACTCTCTTTGACATTTTCATTCTATAATGTGTTGTTCACATTTTATTAATTGCATGTCAGTTTTACGAAAAAAATATATTGGTTGCAACACATTGCACCTCTAAGAAAAATCTCACTTTTTCAGGGAGACATCTACGAATTTGTAACAAACCGTGGCCTTTGTAACAAATTATTTAAAATACAAATGTTGAAGTTAAAAAAATATGTCAAAATCGATGGTTGTAGTACATAAATAATTTGCTTATTTTAAAAGATATCAACATTTCCAGGATTTTCGTGACATCATTTATTTTGCTTCAATATTTTTCTTACAGCTTTATTTTTTATTAATTTAACTTATTTCATATATATGCCGTTATAATATGTACGTAACTACCGTGTTACATATATACATAATAAATGAAATGCATTTCATTAATGTGTTCAAACTTTTTTAGAGTCGTATAATTTTTTTCCAGCTGGGATCATTTAATAAGAGGAACGGCTACGCTACCTGTTTCATACAAATCTTTATTTTTGATTTGCCGAAATACCCATCCAAATTGAATGATATGTATTTTTTTTTATTAATGGTTTAATAAATATCTAGTACGCATGAAAAGTATTTTATTTATTTTTCTTTTAAATTATGAAGTATAGGCCTTCTCTCTCTATTTTAAAAAAATCAATTTTCATAATTTTAGAAGCAACTTAGAAAATTATTTGCGTGTTTATTGTATTTTAAAAAAAAATATCATATTTGCTGTGTAAATGTAAATATGATTTCGTAAGTAAAAATATAAAAAACAAAATATTAAAAAAAGAACGTTTTTTCAGGTCGATATTTTAAATTATGTACATCAAATTTGTGTTCCATCGTAAATTGGTCGTTTTAATTTAATTTAAAGTTCACCACAATGTTATTTTAATGTATGTATGTTTAAAAATTATTTTATATTTCATTATATTTTCAAAGTAGACCGAAAACTTTTTTTTAGATCACCGTTAGCCCCCAGACAATTGTTAAAGGTGCCTCTAAAATCGCAAAAAATCAATTCTTTTAATGGCCTATATTTCATAATGTAAAACAAATATAAATAAATTACTTCTAATCCGTACTAGATATTTACTACACTTTTTGATGAAAAAAAAAATCATTAGCTTTAGGTGAGTGTTTTGGCCTCAAATCCAAAATTAAGTTTTGAATGAAACAGGTAGTACGGCCGTTCCTCCACTGTTCGTTTTAGCAATTACAGCAAATAATAACGTTCTAAAAATATATCTAATACTTTCCTTACCTATGCATCTCCCCCAGCGCGTCTCCAGTGTTGTTTAATTGACAACAAAATTTCCTAATTATATTTTAATGATAACATACTTATATTTCTATCACAATTTAAAAATTTCCCTAGTAACTGAATATAATGTATGCATACTTCTGTTACAAGCAGGATCGCACTGCTTTTCTGATACCTTAACCAGACATTGTCGTGTATTGTATTGCGATGAATTGGACACGTACAGTTTCCGAGGTGTATTCCGCCCCAGAAATTATACCGGAAGAATTCTGCGCCAAATATCGTCAGAAATAAATAATGTTTCCCGGGGAAAAATGAGACTTGTAAAGCACCCCAGAACACAGCTATAAATAATTTTATTAAAAATGATTAGGTTATGTTTCTCATGTTTCGTGGAGTTTGTTGACTTTGTGTCTTTCAAGATCATTATAAATGTCGTGTACAAAAATGCCATTTGTGACAGGGCAACGAATTTAAAAAAAAATCTCGCTCAATCCCACGTGCTCATAGTTAGTATAAATATTGCATCATCTTGTATATGTGGGGATTTAAACATATTTAACGTGTAAATGCCGCACCAGAGTCCTAAGTGCCACTCACTGGTTTCGGATACTGGAACGTGCTACGAAAACACTTTTATTCATAATTAATCAAATGTGAAATTCACGGAATCCGTCAAATACTGCATTTGGAATAAAAAACGGTTGTCATTTAACGAAATAAATAAATTGATAGAGATGGAACTCGCATATTGAATTTCAAATAATTGTTAAAACAATTTGGTTTTAAAATCACGGAAATAGTACAAAAAGTTAAACACGTTGCTAAATATATAAACCTCAAAGTATTTGGAAATATGGTACTTAAACAAACCCGTTTCTTAAAAATTCTTGAAACCAAAAAGTCTCGAATTAATAGAATCATGACGTATCCCAACACTTTATCGATAGTGCGATTCGTATTTATTTTACATCATCATTTCTTCATATAAATCATCCTCATATCGTTGTGAGTTTTTTTTCTCTTAGTGCGGCGCTTAAACTTAGGACGTATGTGATATTACCACGATTTATCATTCCCTTTCTCTCGGCGAGCCTGGGGGCGCTTGGTCCGTGATATTCCGTGATCCGTCTCCAGCGCCCCATTCGTTATTACGCCACTGACTGTAAAGTAACATCTACTGATAAAAAAATCTGTAGTGCTCTATTCGTCTTCCTTATCAGCTGCTTATTTTAAGGGTTGAAGATTATTCCGAGGGACACGGACACAGGGAACCGCCGTGAAATTGTATATGATAGCCTCTCGAAAAGGGTGAATTCGGACACTGTAAATCCCAGCTTTATTATCAATACAGAATTATTAACAAGGCACGCTGTCCCTTCTAATGTATCACGTGAAAGCTTTAATCTGGCAGGATACAGATTCGAAAAAGTGATAACGATAAATACTTCGTGTTATAAAACTTTCCATACTGCTTTCCAAAAAACCAATTTAACCTTCTCCCAACCTCTTGGGCGAATGTGTCGACAATATAACATCCGCTGTAGTGGCTAGCTAATTGACATATTTAGCGATAACCCCCAGATCCTTTCTAAATTTCTAGAATCTCCTGTAAACTGGTATATATACATCTTTCTTCACTTCTTAAGCCTTAATCATTGTTTTATTATCACTTGACCCAAACTTTATTTTTTTTTTCTTGTATGCTCGTACACCATTATTGGACGGTTGGTGTTTATAATGTCTTTACAATTTTTATATGAACCCTCTGTTTGTTGTGTACATTATAATTTTTTTTTAACAAAATCGTAAAATATTTTGCGACTATTAAGGCTGTTCGCATTTTTTTAAATTTGCTATTTCGAACTGCATGTTGTTGTAAAAATAAATTATGGTAATATTCCTGAAAAGATCCTGAGAACCTTCATATGTCAAATGAATCTTCGAAAAATAATTTAAAAAAAAAACATTTTTGGCTACGACACTATCAACGATTTCGCATTTTTTGAACTTAGCTCTCTAACGCAACCAAAAGTGAAGGGCCTCTGCTGACCTAGCTACAACATACTGCGATAGTTGACAAATATTTTTTTCCCATTCTACAAAAATATTCGTAAATTATTTACCTTTGTCCTTTGTATTTCGAAGATTAGCAAGAGTAGTTCTTGGATTTACGATATATAAATAAATTTATGTCCCTATTACGTATTTGTTCGTATTTATTGCATTAAATATGTATTATTCTTGTCTATATTTCCCCGAAGATTAGTTTCAGGAAGAATCCGTCAGACACTAGGGCAAATATGCTATGACGTTTTGCCGGAAAAGCTTTTTGCTACCAGCGCCTGACGATGGCCTAAGTGGTATAATTATTTCTCAAAGGATGTTTTCATGATCCCTTAACAGTGCGCAATCATCCGTTTGTTTAGGTCAGTGATACAGGCATTCCGCTGATAGCTCCGTTGTAATATCTCCCCTTTCTCATAAACGAAGCATTTGAGAGGTTACAGGAGTAAACATTAAAGCTGAGCTCTCGGTCGCAGGAATACACCTACATAAGAGAAGTATCGTGTGGTATTTCTTATTGTATAATAATAATCCTATATTATAATATAATATAATATCTCTATATATAAAAATGAATGTTTGTCTGTTTCTCTTTGATTTTCCTGAAAATTACTGGACCGGTTTCGCTAAAAATAGCACAGTTTGATCTTATTAGTGCCGGGAATGAATGAAATTCAATATGTAAAACTATTGTTATAACGTTTTAAATTTGTATGAATAACATTGAACTTGCCATTTTGTAGATATACCACTCTGGTTATCCATAGACTACATATTCAAAAGGAGAAGAATTGTTTGGGTTGAATATTTTCAAAATGGAAAACACAACTAAGTACCTACTTAAGAACTTTATTATACAGACATATTTAAAAAATAAATGTTTGAAATAAGTTACTTTCGCTGTCAAATCAATTATGGCACCCAAACGGCAAGCATGAATTCACAACTTTATAAATTTATTAAAAAAAAAAATCCGAGCAAGGCCGGGTACATATCAGCAAGTCATTAATAAATCACAAAACGTGTACGGAGATAGAACAAAGAGGTTTACAATTAATGGAATGTTTAACGCATTACCTGAAGATTTAAAAAAAGAGACATCTTCTTCGAAACTAAAAACAAAAGTCAGGTCATTCTACCCCCGAAGAATTTGAAAACAAATACCATATAAGTATGTATATCCATACCTACGCACCGTACGTCATTTCACTCAATGTAAGACATAAAATCTAATTATAATATCTTAATATAACACGTATCAAGTAAATACTATAATTATTTGATGATAAAACCTACTGATAATATTTTTATATACATTGTAATTAAATAAATATGTAAAAATGAGAGATTTCTTGCAATCAAACTGCATTAGTCTTACGAAAGACTAACAAGAGTTGAAAAAAATACATTTGTAAAAAATAACCTGAATAAAAAATATAAAAGGTACCTAGGTAAAATAATATTTACGATTTCTTCAAACGATTGGTAACTTTGTGGCGTCATTATTAATTAAATAATTAAAATTGTACTTTGTTTACACCACTTTTATAAAAATAAATAAATATCTCTACATCTTTCGATAGCAATGAATCATCCTCAGGAATATATGAATACTTGAATTATTATTATTTTTATAAACAATAATTATTAATCTAAAACACTCATCCAAATTGAAAAAAACCTTCCGAGCAAAGATAAATGTCGCCGGCAGGACTCGAACCCGCACCCTTCTAATGTCCGGTTAGATGCTCTACCGTTGAGCTACGTCGGCTTATCGCAAACCCGCCAAGTTAATTACTTGAATTACTTGAATTATTGTTCTAATTTTTATCATTTGTCTATACTTAAAATTATTTTTTAGTATTCATATATTCCTGAGGGTGATAGCATTGCTATCGAAACATGTAGAGATATTTATTTATTTTTATAAAAGCGGTGTAAACAAAGTATAATTTTAATTATTTAAAATAATGTTTATTGCTACATCTGCTTTCTAGTTTATTTTCAAAATCAATAGAATTTGTTATTTACTTGAGTTGTACTTCTGCAGATATTTACTGAGAAAGTTGAATGGCATGGCACAAAGGAAATGTTTGATGCTTCTTTCATTTTTTTTACATAACTCCACATAGGAATATGTCATCTTTGAGAATGCTGTGTCGAGACTTAAAAGTAATCCGATTCATTTACCATTTCTCTTCGCATTTTTATTCCCGTATCCATTTAGATCAAAACCATAGTTTATCTCTTTTTAAAATCCATTGACTTCACATCTGTATTTATATCACGCAAACGAGGCTAAAAAAAGAACATTAGAATAAAAAACTTTGCATAACTGTCATTTACTACTACTAGCTACTATTTCCCAAGGAATCATCACTAAATCGGACAGCTGCATTTTTCAAACATGACTGAATGAATAAAGAGCAGCATGCACAGTAATTTTGACGTAGCGTAATAAATTCGCTCATTGAGGGTACATTTTAACAAATGCGAAATACCGGACGCCTTAATTAAAAATATTAATACCCGTCGTAACTTGTGTCTAATGCTTTATAGTACTTTACTGACATCCTTAAATCATTTTGTATTTATCACATTTGAATTATGTTTTATGTAAAGCACGTTGTAATGGCTTTTGTATTTGGAGATGAATTTAAATATTTTTAGAACTTAGAACGGTTTTAAATGTGTGATTATAGGAGCAATTTAGTCAGTTTTAGATAGTTTGACATATACAGTGTAGTGGCAGGCGAATCGGCTCGGTTTAGTGAGCCGGATCACTAAATCAGCTCTCTAAAGACAATCCACATGAAAACTGGACGATAAAAGTATCGTGTAAGAGCGTCTTAAGGACGTCTTTAGGATGGCCAAGGGAGCGAGGGAGAGGACATTGTGCAGGGGGACGCGAACTGTCGTTCATTCGAGCCGGATCACCGAACCGGTACACTACAAAGAACTGATTTAGTGATCCGGCTCACTAAACTGAGCTGATTGGCCCACCACTAGTACAGTGGTCCCAGCCAGCGGTCGTGTACGCGTCATCGACGATCGTCCTGAAATGATTTCATAAAATCTTTCTTCTCACATGTCTTGCATGAAAACGAAAAAGACAGAGGATACTAAGATGTCAAATGTCTTTAATCTTATTCTCATGGAAATTTTGTGAACGTATGTTTCTTTTGAAAAACTAAAACAATGGTAATAACATTCGCACACGATATGGTAGAAGTTCAATATTAATCACAAACATATTCGTTAATAATTTTACTGAAAAAATATAATATTATCATTACGAACCTTATTATGTGTTAAGTTCCTGTTCGGGAACCTTCGCCTTATTTCTAGACTTGTAACACTAATGCAAATATCATCGCGCAGTAGAAAAACAAATTCTTTAAGGAATAAATTGCTGAAAAACCAAACACAACAGATTGAATGAATGTTTTGGCGTATTTTCAACGGAAATATGAAAGCGGTGGACCATTTTTACCACTGACATCATTAAGTTGTTTAAATTTGTGTGAATAAAAATTAAATCTAATGTATTTTGATCATCGATGTAAGTATTTAATAATATTACGTCTCTAAACTGTCATCCATAATACGAAGAAAGATACGACATACAGTTTTAGATCGGCATGCGTCATGATGACGCAAGTACGACCTCTGGCCGGGACCACTATACATCCGTACGAATAAAATCATACTTAAGTAGTGCTGATAAACCACAAGTACATGCAGTATATGTATATACATTTTTACTTGCATTATAAATTAGTTTTATGATATTTTTATCCTGTAATCGAAATATTATATCTATTGTTCCTATTTACCGTAAAACATGGTTTTGAACTATGTTTTACGTGAGCCTTAGATTTAACGTAGAGATTGAAAAGCATATGCATTTAGCCATTAGGGTATAATAAAGCTTAAGTAAAACTCACGGAGTACTTTCGCGATATACGATATCAAGTTAAATTAAAGCATTTGTCATTAAAAACTATTTTTTAATAATGTAGTATTTATTATATATTCTACATCTATAACAGATTTGGTCAATTTAAAATGTTTTACAATACATATTCTTTCCTAGTGTAAGGTATTGCTCGTGCTTAGGATACGAGTGCTCGTCAATTTTAGATGTTAGATGTTAGATGTAAGATTAAGAATGGGACGCTTAGATGGTTTGGGCATATAGAGCGAATGAACGAAGAAACGAGTGTAAGGAGAATATATGACGCGAATGTCAATCGAAGAAGAAGCCGGGGACGACCGAGGAAGAGATGGCACGATCAAGTGGATCAAATACTTGAATCGGGCCATGTCAGAAGTCGGAATAACAGAAGAGAATGTATGAGACGTTGTATGAAAGTGACTGAAGCAAGAAGTGTATGCCAAGATCGAGTTGTTTGGCGGTCCGTCCACTCTGCCTACCCCTGCGGTGAAACTTGATTGGTACTCACTTTGTGGCGTCATTATTAATAAATAAAATAATACATTTAAAAAAAATTATTCACTTTGTGGCGCCATTATTAATTAGCAAATTAATATTTTTTATTAATTAATAAATATAAACTACTTTTAAAACGTTTCAACTAAGGAAAGATAAGTATAAAGAAACTTAAATTATACATGCATTATGTAAATATGTAATTTTTCAACCAATATCTAACAATGGCCTTATATATGATGTATTAAAACGCACTTGTAAATGAAACGTACATTTATTGACCATTCGGGTTGACCCTGGTTTTACAAGTGACTCAGCAGAGGTTATGTCTCATAGACAAACTTATAGAAGTAGTCCATAGAGTTATATTAGTATATTATACCAACAATGTACAATATAAATTTATACGTATTTTGTGTTTATTTGAGCATAGCATGAAGAAGTGAAAGTAGTTTTGCTATTTGATTAATAGGTATTATCAAATATTTGTTTTCATATTGTAAATGCTGTATTGGCTATGAATCGGAAGAAATAAATACACACATGCAAAATTACTTTTAAAAGATTACGTTTCAATTCTAAAAAAATATTTTGTAATACGGAATACATAATATTTAATAACCTTAATGCCATTCTGGGTGTGTAAGGGTTGACACATCTAGAGATAAATTATTCAACATCATAATTTATTGAAAATTTATGATGGGTAACGATTTTAAACCTTTTGATCTTAGGCTCTAATCACTCTTGCAAACTATAGCCATCTATTATATTTTAAATTAACCTTCTGAAAAATGGAAGCAGTAACAATGCCTTTGTTGAAACTTCTACTAGGGTGGAAAAATGTCCCAATTAGATCATGGCTATAAAACCACACGAAAGCTTCATTACGTCCTTTTAAAAATCCAATTAATTATTTTAATATTTTAGAACTTTTAATGCCCCTTTATTATATGGGAACATTAAACACCTTAAATAACATTAATCGTGTGTATATATTTAACGCGCATAAGATATAAATGCGACCCAAAGCACTCATTATTTGCTAATGACACCCTCTGTCTCGGGCCGAGATTTACACAGATAAGGGATAAGGCCAATTTTTGACAAACATTTCACCCTTAAGCTGAGGGAAGATAAACGAATTAGCCCACTCGAAGGGCATCACTCCGAAGCTAACCAAATAACTCTTCAAATGGCTAAGTCTAATTTAGCAATGGATTTATCCGCAAAGCTTCTAACTCTGAATGTTCTGGACCATCCAAAGTATAGCATCGCTCTGGAAATGTTGGCTGGCCTTTCTTTTCCCATTCTTTTACTTTCATCCTAGTGAACGATTTATTACAAAGGTAACGTTTTATTTGTCGTAAACATGATTATAAATGAAATATTTCTTATTTCTATCAACATCGCAAAACTCAAACTGACAGGGTTGGTTTTGTACGTGGTTGTTGATAGCCTGGTGGGTAAGATGTTTTATGGCTATCGAAGAGATTGAGTTCGAATCTCGCAAGGAAAAATGACTGGAACCTTTTACTGCTCGAGGTATGCTAAGCATTAGAATGTAAAATAATAAATTCTCTTTACACCACGTTTGTAGTACCCGAAATTAACCATCACACACCACTATGAACGTCATATCTGTTAGCTCATCACCCAGAACAAATATAAATAATAAAAAAAAATCAATAGTTGTCATACTAAAGCACGCAATATTCAATCATTGAAGAAGATAATATTAACATAACCTAAATAAAACATGAAACCAAAAAAAAAACAAAAGAAAATAAAAAAAGATATCAGTCGCATCTGGGACTCGAACCCAGGACCTCTGTCTTTCCGGGAAAACCGATTTACCAACATATGTCTTTTTTTATTTTCTATTGTTTTTTTAGGTTTCATGTTTGAATTAGGTTATGTTAATAGTTTCTTCTTCAATGTTTAAACATTACAATGAGGTTTTTAAACTTCAATAAAATAGTTAAAAATCACACAATATTCTTCTAACAAATAAATAACTCTTTTAGAAATTTATTCGATAAAAGTTAAATTACTTTGTGATGTGATCATTAAAAAAATTAATTAGAATAACTTTGTGTACACCACTGTTTTATTAATAATAATTTATGTTTCCTTTTTAGGTAAGTTTTCCATGCATCTGTTTACCTACCGCATATCAGCAGAAAATTTAAGACGATCAATCTAGGAACAGTTGAAGAAGTCGAGAAGCTAGCGGTAAGCAACTATTATAATAATTACCTATTGCAAAAATACATTTGAATAAGCATTTCTATTGACCGGAAGTGAAGTAAAAGATAAATATACGAAAATCAACTTCTCAAAGTCAAATTAATTCCTGATTGATAAGTCGAGAAAATGCTTTTATTTCCTCTTGCCCTATTATTTAGGACTGTCCTATAAATTACTGTCCGTTGGTGGGAACTTCACCACGCACTACTTCCTGTTATTTTTCTATCAACCCACTTTGTTTGCGGCCGGACCATAAATTGTTCACTAATTTGTTTGTCCAAAGATAGAGAAAACATGGAAATTTAGATGAGTTTAAGCCATTACGATCTATTTTCACTTTACCCCCAGGAAACCTCCAATATTTTATTTCGATTCCTTCGTAAAATATGTAAGGGAGTAAATTTGCAGGGAAAGCCATGTTACTTAGAAAATACAGTAAAGCCCTTGAGAAAGATTTCACAAAATTCTGCTTCATCCTATCAATAGGATTCTTGGAATCGAAAACCAATCCCGAGGCGGGTGCTTTGTTCATATTATAATCTACGAATAAAAAACTTTTACAGAAAATTTACTCTAAGTCATTATTTTTTATTAATTTGACGAAATGTGAGGATAATTGACTTAGAGTTATGTTTTTTACAGATAAAGTGAGGAACTTTGGTAATAATTATTGATCGCTTATTTATATTTTGTATCACATAAACATCTCCTTCGTAAATAACATCGTTTCAGATGATGAATTCCGAATACGCATAATGTCTCAGCTACATCAATTGATTTTTGTTTGTCAGATACAATATCGGCAATATATTTTGCGTTGTTTATTTTGAAAAATCACCTAGCCAGCCATCAAAAATATCCAAACATTATTTCTGAATAAATTACATCAGCACAATTACAATTCAATCTCGTTTTATAGAATACATTACGTGAAACTCATTTTGTTTAGAAGGGAGTTGAATCCGATCAGATTGACTGCCTAGGTCAGGTTGAGTAACGATGAACATCCCAAAAAGGACTCAAAGCTGTCATCAGGGTAAAAACGCTTAATTAAAATAAGTCAGTCCCCGCGACTACTACAACATGCAAGACACGGAACTAGTTGGAACGGGGACGGGGCTTAATTATTATGTCAAGAAAACTGTACTCATTAAGGGTCTCTTGATTCATTTACGATTAACTTTCAACGCAATTTCATTGAAGTATAGATCAATGTAGTTACAAGAAGTAACTGCGATTAATCCACCATTTCATGGAAAACATAGCAACAGGATTCCTGACCAGAAGTAATTATTATAATTATTAGTGGTTCGCTTTACATTGCTTTGCGGTTGGCCCTTAAAAATGTGTTAGAAGGGAAACTTGTTAAGTCTGGCCGACTACTATACAATTCGCGAACTGTCAAAAGACAACAAATAAAATAAAAACTTTTCGCCGGAACGAAATCAACGCTTTTTAACACTTTTTCTCTTGGTATCAATAATAGCCAGAAAATTCTAAGAAAAAGTTTGAAAAATTCCGCAATTCTGGTCTGTAAAGGCCGCAGCCTGCGGGCTTAGGGCTGTCTATCGCTCATTTACACTTTTACTGAAGTTAATCCACAATAATAAGGCTCCGCCCTTGTCATTAATTAAGGCCGTTTGCGCCCCGACGCACCTACCCCCGCCTGATTAACTACCTGCCTTATGTAACAATGGGAGGAGGACGACGCGCCGCCGCCAGTTGCCGCGCTCCTTAAAAAAATAAAATGTCCCGCCGTTTTAAAGAAAAGACGCCGAAAACAAATCCGACCGAAATCAATTTTATTTTTCACTCACGGGTTTGCGTAAGAAAAAAAGTTTCAGGAAAAGGGTGACGAAAGAAACATAATGTCCCTCGGTGCCGACGAGAAATATACACTCCATAACTTTTTTTTATCTGAAGGGACAGATATAATTTAATTCAGATAACAAAGAACTATGTGCTTATGCTGATGCCTTTACCAATTTATTTATGCTGACAAAAAATTGTCTAAATATCAGTTGCAAAAATATACTAGATTATATGAAAAGGATATTTTTTATTAGCCTTACTACGTTTTTACGATACGATATTTTAAAAAATACGTTACATGTGACGGTTTTCCGTTCCTTCCATTAGGGTTTAGGTATAAGTTGGTCAAGATGATAGCCGGATATCTGAGTTGTAAAAATACGAGTAATAGAATATGGAAGCATATCGAAGGTATGTTTTTATTTTCATATCGTTATTTTAAGAATTGTATTCTCGTTGGTTCCGAACATTTAGATATTATTTTGATCTGGGTGATTTGTACTGTGTAGCATGGTTTATCCAACGTTCCGCATTCGTAGTTACAAAACACATCGGAAATTGACTAGGTGACACAGGTGTAAAAAATAATAGATTCAAATATGTGTAGGTAAAACGTCGAGAGTGATTGATGCTCCATACTTTGCGCCGAGGTGTATTACGTATAATATTGTGTGAAATATTGCTGTAGTTTGCATACGATTTTTGCGCGTTTTTTGGCTATGAATAGTATGTGTCATCTTAGACAAGCTCTACGGGCAACGAATCCGATATTATACTATTTGAAATCCGAGCTTTGATAACATTTTTTGAGTTCCATACGACGATTAAAAATACATAGAAACAAATATTTATTTTAACGAAGGAGCAATCACTTTGTGGCTTGACATTATAATTTAAATAAAAAATGTTTTTGTTTTAAGCCACTTTATTTTATTCATATATATTTCTGCATTCGACCGGTTTACAGTTTAGTTTATATGTGTACATTCCTGAAGAAGATTGAGTCCAGCCGAAACCGGTCGAATGCAGAAATATATATAAATAAAATAAAGTGGCTTAAAACGAAAACATTTTTCATTTAAAATATTTATTTGCCAAACTCGTTACGAATCTGAAATTTTACTTTCAATTTCAATTTGCTAAGTAGCGTAAATCTACTGACATTTCTTAGGGAACATGTTGATAGTGTTCTACCAATCTAACATTACTTATATTATATTTTGGTACATATTCCATATTTCTGGAAAAAAAAAATCAGGTATAAATCATAAATTAATCATAATATTACATTCATAATTTAGCCTTAAAAACACGCTTGAATTTTTCTTCACAACGTCATATAATGCTTAAAATATTGTAAATCATATTAAAACATCTTTAACATTCTGGAAAATCAATGAAAAAATATTTAGTCCTATAAAATAAATGTTATTTTGGGTTCATTACTAATCCCTGGGTATAAAGCGCTAGCATTCTAACCCACGAATTTAGAAAAAAAACAAGCGAAATCAAATCTTTTTCACCAAAATCGAAGTCATGAATTCTAACATGCTTTTATTTCCATAATACGTCTACTTCTATGTTGATGTCCTCAGCCGTGGCCGCCGGTCAATCCGATGACCAAAAAACAAATAATTTGATGTGAGAGAACGGACGCAACATGTCTCCCCCGGGGATAAGTAACTTTTTGACACAGTCTTCCCGGGGTTTCCTATTGGACTTACTTTCCTGCGATGGGTGTCCCTTTATTCATGTCTTGTGTGTAGATTGTGCAAGAATTTCAGAGGATGTGCTTTATTGAGAAGTTGCGTATTTTTGTGTCGACTGATATTCAGTCAACACTATCAACGAGAAAGAAAATTATTGAAATTCATATTCCAAGGAATTTGAATGAAACACAACGATAATCTCATTTATTTATCACATTATTTGGGTTTCTACGTTTTCATGTTTGCTTAGGTGGCGGTGCTTTCTTCCCACCAACATAAATTAACGGTGGGTACCCGTATAAAATGTTCACCGTTTCAATATTCTCAAAATGAAGTATTAAATATGTTGATAACTGTCTTTAAAATAGGAAACGAAATGAATTTGAGGTAGATGGGAGTAAAGTATCAAGTTGGTGGGTTTCGAAAGCGTCCCTAAAACATTAAACTATAGATTACTTACTTAATAATATATTTTCTGAACACCCAAGGAAGGTATGGCGCTAAAGTGAACCATATACGTACCTTATAAACTTGAGCCACGTCGTGTTAAGCGTAGGGACTATAGAAATATATTAGTTCAGAAGTTTGATGGAGGAAGAAAAAGAACTGCACAAAATAATTACTAAAAAGAGTGTTCTTTTTTTGTTATCAAAAATATATTAGCTTGTGAAAACTTTGGCGATCTTTCGTAATAATTTAGTTTTTGATCATTAAACTGTAACATTCCATTTTAAATAAGCTATGTTCATTCTAGCGAATTTATTGCGGCAACGTTTTTCAAAGCCCGTCTGCGACCAAACAAGTTCTAGCACCCTGAGAGGGAAGGCCCCAGGCGGATAGCGGATGAAGCGCCCACTTGACCCTTTCGGTGTGATTGAAAAGTTTATGGCATATTCACGGAGGGCCTCCTATGGAATCTCAATATTCTCGCGCTCGACATTCATCCATTTCTTCCCGGGAGTCACCGGGGGCCCCAAACCAACCAATCCAGCCCCGGGTCCCCGGCTCCAGCCCCCGGTCCCCGGTTCCAGTCCCCAGTCGCCGTGGCAGAGTTCTAACTGTCGTTACAAATAAATAGCTTTCATAAAATGAAACGACAGAATGTATAATTTTTTATACCTTATAGCCTTCCTACGACTAGTCCGATACTTCAACATACGTTTTTTATTGGATTCAATGTCTGAAAGCAGTCATGTAATCAAAACTATCAGTTTTTTTTTGGATTTTTACCTGAGATTAAACTTGTAAATTACCAAGATTTACAGTGAAAACCATAATGGTTAAAATTATTACAAAAAAAACTTTTTCTTTTCTAACTTCTTTCTGATTATACTGCTAAGCCCAAAATTGGTTCAGATAATGTACAAGCATTACTGCCCGTCTCATAGATTTCGGCAACTATTATAATGATTTTTTAATGAATATTTGTAAAATATTGAGTAATCAATTTGGTGTATTATCCTAATGGATGCTTCACAGCTCCGTAACACGTGATGGAAGCGATGTGACGTTGAGCGCTGAAATAGAAGCGATGACTTTGACGTTAGAGAGAAAATTTGTTAATATTTTCAAAATGCCCGAGTTTTTATTTTCACTTCTACTCACAATCAAATTTAGACGAGAATTATTAGAATTATCAGCTCATTTTTATTTAATGATTCGAATAGTGCCTTGCGTAATTCCGCTGTCAGATCGTAATATGTTTTTTGCTTTGAAGTTAAGTTATAATATTCCAAGGATTTAAATTTCTTGTACCGTGCTTATCAATGTTTACATTGGAATGGAGTTGATGCGAGTTATTTGAGTTGATTAAGTGCTTCCCCTTGTCAGTCTGTTAGAACCCACCAATAAGACAGTTCGCGGAACGACCCCATAGACAGCCCCCGCGGATGTGACCACACTGTGCAATCTCCCATCACTTGCTGCCGTATCGACTAGCAGGCTGTCTGTTCATGAGATTTCTTCCATTCATCAAAAGTCTGCTCAATAAATCTTTCAACTTTTTTAATAAATCAACTTTTAATAGGAGCGTTGGACGTGTATTAGAATATGCATGGTTGAATGCGAGAAGGAGATTGCGAAGTAAACCCGTGGGTAAAACCAAAACCCTTCTGCGATGGCACTATACTAGGATGTATTTATATATATTACATTATGCAGGGTTAATTCGTATCAAGGACAACACTGAGTGTTTCATGTCGCTTTGTTAGCATTCCTTTTCACCCCCAACCCCCAACAACATTCTGATGAGAATATACTCCACTCAAAGCATTCATGCTTACAGCTTTTCCCTCTACATTATATTATATGCAAAAAACTGCAAAAGAGTATATTTTCAATGTTTGTATGAAGCAGTAAATATTTAATAGTCTGGAACGTTTCGTTTGCACGGCTTTTTCTGTCTCGAATTTTTTGACCATCACGAATAATTTCAACCTGAAATGTCATTTAGCACCTGTGCTATGAAGCTTTGGAGTATCTACATCTTTCTTCTTTCTTCTCCCCTTCTACGCGCCAGAAATATGTATCCTTTCTGTCAACTATCTTTTTTTTTTCTATGTAAATACCGAACAAGAATCCCAACAATTTGGAGTCAGTGAGACTATGGCATCCCCATTTGGAGAATGTTGTGAGGCTGAAGGCAGTAGGGTAGGGAAGGAGAATGGTCAGAAGAAGGTGGGGAAATACCTGGCTATTCAGATCTGGTTACCAAACATGGCTAAATCCATTTCAAGCAACGTTTTAATTATGAATGATGGTCTTTCACCGGGGCGATACTGAAAGTATCTTCCACTCTGGAACGCGCGCAATTATACTATATTTTATTTTAATTGTGAAATAGCACAAATTAATTTAATAAAATTTAATTGCGCATTCCAGGATTTGAAGTCGCGACTTTCGGATTCGGAGTCGAGAGCCTTACCCCTCGACCACCGAGGCCGTATAGTGCGGCGCAGGGGTGCGCTTCACGCGGCTATGCATCAAACATATAACAAAACGACATACGTACATATACTCGTACATGGTGTATACAAGTATTTGACAATTAGAGTCGGTTCGGGGTTTGTGGCGGTTACTCGATAGAGTAAGTAACCAGTGAAGACATGCGAAATATTTTTTTGTATGTAGAATTTGAATAAAAAAATCCCAAAAAAAAAACCGAAAAAAATTTCACCGAATCCACAATGCCACGTACATATTTAATTCCAAATAAGCTAAGGAATTATTGGTTAAAGTTTGAAGAATACATCCTGATACATATTGATTATATTCGCATATATATATATATATATATATATATATATATATATATATATTTATGTACATTAATTTTTATTATTATTTACTTATTACTATGTACATTTTTTTACTTATTAATATTTACTTAATATTATATGTGTATTATTATATGATTATTATTATTTACTGATTATTAGTTACTTATTATAAATATTTAATTTCTATTATTTATTTACTATTATTTGCTTATTAATATTTACCGTTTTCTCATGTATTATTATTTACTTATTACTATTTACTGATTATTATAAAATTTTAAAACCGCTCATCTCGACACAGGATTGTCCTACTGAGGTGGGTGGCTAAGGTTTTTGTTTTTATGTTTAAATTTAAGAAAATAAAAAATAATAATAATATATATTTATGAATAAATATTTTCAAACTTTCAAATTGACAAAAGTACTACAAAGAAAAAAAATCCTAGTCGGAGTATGGTACTAAATTTAGTTTTAATCCATTATTATTACTACCTTTTTTCCGATCCAACCTTAAATTCATAAAACTTACTGCAATAAAAATAATAAAAAATGTCATATTTCAAATTGCTTTTTTTTGCCGAAAAGAAATCAGACTTGTAATTTGTAATCAAATGTTTTTCGAAATATAAACAAACTCACGTAAAACTTCGGAAATGTATTTTTTTTAATGCGGAGTTAATGTCAACTTCGTGAAAAGTTTTTATCGGTACCACGAAGAATAAAATCGAGAATGAAGATTAATATTTTACAATATTAAAGTAGAAGAACTTTTTCCATATTCTGTACATCTTACAAGAATGATTCCTTTCAGACGATATTTCCCAGAAATCAAACAATGCTCCATCGGCATTGGGGGAAGTCTCATTCCTCTTGAGCGATGTGCAAAAGTTGTATCAGCATGATAATTGGAAATTTTCAAGAAGAAAAAACACTGTCTCGTTGACTATGCGGATGGATAAAGCGTAGCAGCCAGTGTGGCAGTAGGAGTTGTTCACTTATGTAAAGACATTAATTCGTTGCATAATTCTACTATGGAGTGGCGGGGAGGCGTTTAGGGGAGCCCGGGAAAGCTCTTAAGTTTGCCACTGTGGAGTTGCGCGCTCATGGTAACTGTGTTTGCCTCTCCGCTTCTATTCCCGCTGTTTTTGTCGTTTTATCTGTGGTACTTTGCATCTGTAGCACTCTCACTGGCCATACGTCCTCCGCCGCACTGACAGAGCTGGTAGTATGAGGGGCAACCTTGGGTAGGTCGCCTACCCTCCCAGACAACATATCTACGTCAGACGCACTCGAGAATTCGAAACTTCCAGAAAACCAACGAATCGCTAACGATATTAATATTAATTAACTGCTTTCGGAATGCTTGAAATAAAATTCTTTAATTTTCTTTTAAATTCGCTTGCAGAAAGTATAAATTATTTTGTGATGCTAAAGTTAAATTCATTTTATTTATTACTACATTCTGTGGCAGAGTGTTAAGTTTCTTGACTCTGAAGCCAGATATCGCGTATTAAAAATCGGACATGAGCAAAATATTTATTTTTAATTAGATTATTTTACTACGCACACAGAATGAACAAATTCTTCTGGATTATATCGTCGGTCAAAATCTTTTTTTTTAAATCGAGGTTTCAACTTCAAATAACAAAGTATTGTATTTATCCCTTTTTCCTTAAGCTAAGAATATACGTTCCACGCCACTTGAAGGAAGAGGAAGCGGAATTGCGGTAAATTAGTGCCGTTTAGGCAAAATAGCGATTTAAAAGGCTTGACGGTGGGGCGCTGTAAGATTAAAGGTAATGCCAGTACTTGTAATTAATTAATACACACAAGTAATCCACACACATCATAACTCATTTCCTCAAAATGTTCGGCGCTTCGAGTGCTTTCATATGTAAGCACTATTCATGAAGCAAGTTTACGTATGTATGCATGTTAGACCTGCGCCTTGCAAAGCATGTGAACCGGTGCTTAGCCGTGTAATCTCTCCATCCGTGGAGATAAACTTCACGTAAGGAAACTTTAGTTTAATTAAACCCTCCTATATTATGTGTATTATCAGGAATTCTCGAATTTATCTGCCACACAAGGGTTCACAATTTCAGTCCAGGAGGAGACCTCCGGATGACCTCCCCTGGCCATTAGCATCCCATTTGGTAATCTCGCACCAATATCTTAGGATATCACAAACATAAGATTCCCAAACTTCCATTTACCACGTCTGCTATTATAATTACGGGCTTGCAATCATAAACCTTCCTTGATATGACAATTATTGTTATTGGTAGCTTTCATTCTCGAAGCACACATTTAGGTACCCGCAAGTATGAGTGTTTAATTCTATCTTGTTAACTCTCATTAGGTCTCAAGTTTAGGAAAACAGTAAATACACAGCGTGTCGCTCTTGTCGAGGTGATCTAATTACTAAACGACGATAAAAAAGTTATCCAATAATAAATAAGTGATTTACTCAATTTTTCTGTCAGAATTTTCCAAATTTCACTGTTCTCGCATAATTTCCTTTAAATACGTACATACGCCTTCTTCCCCGTATCCAAATCAAGTCGGGGACTCATCGCATTGACAAGGCAACTCCCCTATCATGTGTTACTTCATCGGCCTCCTTCCATAGCCTTCCCAGCCTCTCCTTGCGTAGTCTCTGGAGTTGTGTTGCCTATTGGAATAGAACTCGGAATTTTAAGCAACGTTTGATCTTAATACATGCTCAAGCCACTTTAATTGTGATTTTTATATGAACGCAGGAATTCGGTGTTGAACTCATCTCGGATCATCGAGGTTCTTATTCGATCCAATTTTGTAACTTCTGCACACCTATTCTTAAAAATGTTCTTTCGGCAGCTTGAATCCTGGAACATTTTCTTTCTTTCATCGTCCAGATTTGAAGACCGTATGTGAGCGTGTGGCGACAAACTGAATTATATACTGCTAAATTTGTCTCGATACTTTGTTCTGCTGTCATTATCATTAAATTGTAAAGAGGACGTTGCACGCCGCTTGTCACACCTATATTCTACGATAATTATTATTATTAAAATTATTTAGTCTGCGAACTCCTCAAACTAATCAACTTCAAAGTGCCTCATCTACCTACACCTACCCGGCAAAACATATTATTCTACAACAATAATTCCGGGACAAACTACGAAATACGTGCACCCATTTCGCGCCTACATACACTTGAAAACAAATTCACCTATAGTATAGACATATTTAATTTAAGTTTACCCATATTTAATAGATACGTGAATAATATTTTTACTATTATAAGAGCACCGCATATGAGCTATTTATTATATATATATATATATATATATATATATATTTTTTTTTTTTAAATTATCATTTTATCTCTCTACAATTCAAAAACTTGTTCCATTTTTCTTCCTGTGTATCATTTTTTTTTTTTTATGAATATCGCACAAGAGTCCCAACTGCTCCCATCCGTCTGGAGCCAGTGGGACTATGGCATTCCCAATTGGGGAATGTTGTGGGGCTGAAGGTATTGGGGAGGGGATGGAGAATGGGAAGAGGAAGGTGGGGAATACCTGGCTATTCAGATCTGGTCACCAAACACGGCTAAAAGCCATTTCAAGCAACGTTTCAATTCTGAATGGTGGTCTTTCACCAGGGCGATACTGAGAGTATCTTCCACTCTGGAACGTGCGCAAATATACTATATATTATTTGTTAAATGAATTAATTGTGGAACAACACAAATTAATTAAATAAAATTTACTTGCGCACGCCGGGATTTGAACCCGCGACCTTCGGATTCGTAGTCGAGAGCCTTACCCCTCGACCATGGAGGCCATCATGCAGTATATTATGCATTATATTTTCATATGAAGAGAATATTATATTATGTATTATTCAATTCCATATTATGTATTACATACATTTTTACATCATCTGAAAAAAAAAACACGTTTCTTTTTTCACTGTAATACACTCATATTATATTATATTATGCACTTGTATATACTGTATCATGCATATTAGACTATTACCATTAAAATTTAAAAAAAAAATCGTATTATCTGTCAATTAAAAACATTCCCCCTTTTAACTTATATATCATGCACTTATACATATTTATCATAAATATGTTAGTATATGTTGTTTAATCCGTTTCTGTATTGCACACAAAAACTTGTAAAATGTTACAATTTGAAAAAGCCAATCTGGATACTAACAATTTAACAATAAAATTAATAATAAATAGATGAATTGTTTTCTCCGTCTCCGTCCTTGAGAATTCGACCACGTGTTTAAAATGGTCGACCTGTTTCAATTGTGCCCGTCACGACGATGTTGCACTAAGTTTGGTCTCTTTCAATAACCATAACTTCTGTTTTAGAAATGGTTATCCTTATTCCTGGCGCCGTGCATTTTTCATTGATGCAGTTGATCCACTCTTGTAGCCCCTCCGTGGACGCGGTTAATCTTGCGACACAACCACCGAATAATAACAAGGTGATTTCTTTATTGCCGACTATTGCTGCATCTGGTGTTTGCATCTTTTAAATACTATTTATTTATTTTTATCACACCACGTCATTATATTAGGTGTGGGAGACTGCACACCATATATTCTATTAGTTAATTAACTTTGAATCATTAGTGTGCACAATGGAAAACATATTTTCGTTTCCTCGCTTGTTTTCTCCGTGTAAATATCTCTGAACAAATTTAACAGCATTGGTGACATAACACTGCCTGGTTTAAAACTTTTGTACCACACAAAATCTCAACATAGGTACATTACGCGTTTGCTTGTATAAGTGTCTTTCGCAATACATACATGAACATTGAAAATACCCTTCCAAAGCATTCTGCTGACTTCAACTTTTTCATGATATTATATAAAAGGTACAGGTATCGTATTTATAAGTTCAACTGGTTGAAATTTACTGTCTGTTGTTGTATCTATAGCTATAAAAAAAAATAAGTGATCAAAGAAAGCATGTCTATAAAGATTCCTACCCGATGAATCAAGATATTAAGTTATAAGATTGCCAGAGGGATCATAGAACAGTAGATTAAAACGAAAATAAATTACGGCCTTGAGATGAAGGTCAGGTAAAGTAATAAATGTCTGAATTGCACGAAAGGTGATCCAATACGAATGGATGACGTTCAAATTTCGAACAAATTTTTTGATAGAATAAGAAAGGAGTGTAAAGATTCACATCTTCCTGCACCGTACAGTACAGAACAGTACAAATACGACAATATTATTTGCATACATTATCTATGAACACATTCATGGTACAGCGTGCGTAAGCGTAACGTATCCGCGCATGCACGGGCCAACATAGACCGAGATTGTAGGCTACATTATTTTGACGGTGCGCTTAATACGAATGTGTTCATAGATATAAATAAATTTAATCAGGTTTTTAAGTTCTGTGAATATTATCTTTTTATTATTGCGACAGCTCTTTCAGTGTTCAAAGCCATTAAAAAAATACCATTATGAGGAAAAATGGGTTGGAGACGTCTAACAAAGGCATGGCACGAGCAGCAGCGGCATGCAGTCCATAAAGGCTGAAAAGCTGTGCCTACCCTGAGAAAAACGAACCGTATGAATAATACAACAACAAAAAGCTATTATATATACAGTTGTCCACAACAATCTCCGATAGATGATAATACAATGGCCATTTTCAAATATTTTATTTGTTTTATCTTTCATCATTCCTAATTTTGTATAACTTCAATGGACGCTTATTCTTGGTTTGTTATTTACAGATATTCTAGAAATTTATTTCTTTTATTATGCACGCTTATAAGGGCTCTTAATTGCTTACATGTTTTTCACATTATAGTCTATGTCTTACGCTTTATGTTATATAATATGTAAGAGCAGAAAGGCGTTAATGATTTTTAAAAAAAAATACTGGACAATACTGTACTGGACCGGTCAGTGGCTGAGTTGGCATCGCGTTTGGGTCTCACCCAGGCGTCCTGAGTTCAATTCCTCGGCTGGCTAAGTCCTCCATTTACGACACAAGCAACATCTTCCGCTTCCTGCGATGGTAGTAGGAGATTTTCAAATATTGTCAGGTTATTCGTAACCAGGGAATATTTGTCTTCCTTTAAAAAAAAAAAATGCCACAAAAGCTCCCGACCTGCTCAATTTTTTTAGGTTATTTTTTTTTTGCTGATTTCGTATTTCTTATATATTAACTAACTAACTAACTAATTAACCATCACGTTTCCCCGAAGGGGTAGGCAGAGAGGACGGACCGCCAAACAACTCGATCTTGGCATACGCTTCTTGCTTCATTCACATTCATACGACGCCTCATACATTCTCTTCTGTTATTCCGACTTCTGGCATAGCCTGACTCAAGTATTTGATTCACTTGATTGTGCCATGTCTTCCTCGGGCGTCCCCGGCTTCTTCTTCATTAATCTTATTTATTAATCTCCATTTCTTATCAGAACATGAAAAACTACAATCAGCCTACCATTGGTCATAGAGCAATGTACGCAAATGAAAATGAAATATAAAAATACCTCTGCCGTTCCATCCGCTCTTCCTATCGAAGCAAAGTAATTAGCATAAATTAGGTACACCTATTATTCGACTGAATTGTGAGGAAGTTAATCAAGTTATTTTTTTAGGTGTTATTTAATCATTGTTTGAACAAATCCTTAGTAATAAATTCTGCGAGCTACTGTCAAGTTCGTTTGTACTACTTTTTTTTCTTCTTGTTTACGGCTAGTATTTACAACGAGACTTTAAGGACTAAAATTTGTTAACAACTCGAAAAATAAATAAGTTTCTCTTTGATAGGGTGAGAAGGGGCTTGTTTTGGCTGGGAGAGAGTTTTGTTTCTATAAAAGTATTTAGTTCAGTATTCGGATCGTCAGTACGCTCGTTAGCTATTCAAATTCCACTTTAAATGTTAACTAACGCGCTGTGATCAGCTTCATTAAATCACATAAAACGGTTAACAAACCATCGAATCAGAATATTTTTGGATTTACCGAAAGAATCGTCAGATTCAATATAAAAACAAACAAAATTGCTAATCATGTCGAAATTTTGGGGATAATATTTAAGCGCCAAGAAGATGCCTTTGTTGTATGTAAAGCGAACAAATTGAATGAGACGTAGAAGCCAGGAAAATGTAAAGGTTTTAATTGTGAATGATAATATTTATGCAGCATGAAAGCTTTGATTTCCGTGGAATTAGGCGTTTTGAGTAGCGTCGTGAAATTTGTACAGCTTTTCCTGTCAGGAGTTTTTCTAAGTCAGCGCAATTATAGTATTCTGGTGCTTGCCGAATCATTTCAGTCATGAGCTATAAACAGTGATTTTAAATATTAAGTTAAATGTGAAAAAATGAGATAAGACGCCACATCGTTTGTTTCGTAGTTCAAAATGTAGTATATTTGTGGCATGTTCCAGAGTGGTAAATACTGTCAGTATCGCCCTGATGTAAGACCACCATTTTGAATCAAAACGTTGCTTGAAATGGCTTTAGCCGTATTTGGTGTCCAGGTCTGAATAGCAAGATACTTCCCCACCTTCCTTCTTTCCCACATCTTTCGCCTCCTCAATACCTTCAGCCTCACAACATACCCCAATATTCTCACTGGCTCCACACGGTTGGGACCAGTTGGAACTCTTGTGTGATATCACATTAAAAAAAGGATATATTGTCCAAAAACTAATGTTGTTCGTATCATGGACATAGTTTAAAGTGAAATTACTGACTGATGATGGTAATTAATTAATAAAATTTCATTAAAAAATCTAGTATTTTTTAACATATTCACTATCGCTTTTGTGAAAACCACCTACAAGAATTGTGAATTTTAAAATATTTTTATTGACCAGATCTCATTAGCCCATTTTTCTCTTTCCCCTCCCAACTTTTTACAAACTCCGGGCAGTGAGAAACGTAGGCGACTCTTAAAAATTGCCAACTTAATACGCTTTTGACATGATATAATTAAGTTGTCCTAACGATGCTACTCAGCGAGAGGTCACGCGCTCTAAGTAGGTACAGGCAAATCATTTTAAAGAACGCACGTTGAAGGTATTTGTGCACACCGATAGTATCGCGAGCAAGCGTCAAACTGGTTCGAACTAGTTTTGAATGATAATGTTTGGATATTGGGTGCGTAGCGACGTTTGTTATAATCTTCGAATATTGTCACTGTAATTTGAGGTAGGTAGTCAAGTTTCTCTCGGTAAAAATAGGTTGTTATTTTTAAAAAGGAGTCAAAAAAAATCTGGTGTTGGAAAACCATTATATACCTAATATTTATAGATACTTTGAAAAAGAAATACATATATATATATATATAGAATCTGTTCGGAAAAGAGTCAGAATTTTTTTTTCGTACAGCCATCAAAAAAGGAAAGAAAAATTAATAAAACTCTATAGTTAGTCAGTCAGTATATGATTAGTATAGTTAGTAAAATAAAAAGTAAATAATGATATTTTTGATCCACCCAGTAAACCACTATAATATATTAACTCTAATTTACCTGTATAGCATAAACTTTTAAAAAATAAATCTTATCCCAAAGGGTAGCCGCACAAATATGTTTATTTATGCCCGTAGCTCCGTAGGTGCCAATAAGCTGTTGGCTGACTCAGAAGCGTAGAGGCGCACACTGCTTTCATAAATACTAGCTAGACGCATTAATGATTGGTTTATTTATTTAGAAAACGAACAGTCTTTATAAATAAATAGTCAGCGTGAGAAATGCACACTTAATTGGTGTGGCTAATCCCGCGTTAATGGGATTGTTCGAAAGCATGATAATTTGTTTACGCATGGATGATTTGAATTTGTTCGCTCGTTATCGCACGACGATTCAGGAATCTCTTTTAAGTTCAAACTTTTTGTTTTCGGTTCTGAAAACAATGCAGGTTACTCTGGAATTTATTTTAAATTATGGAAATTTGTATTTGTTATTTTTAAGCGATCTAAAAATATTTAATTTGAACTTTTTGAAAAATAAATTCGGATTGTAGGTATATTGGTATCAAAGAGTATTTTTAAAATGGAATTAGAAATGCTTAACTAAAATCAGCTTTTTTTTCTACACGCCCTTGCATGACCTTATTTTGTTATTTCTCGGGCACCATTTACGAGATTTACCGGAAATAATTATTTATAATATTGATGAGTTTATCGAAAGACTGAGATATTATGTAGGTTGAAGGTTCCTGGAACGTATAATAATTTTTTTAATAGATTTAGATAAATGGTCAGGTGTGGTAAGAATTTTTTTTTTTTTAATATTCCATTTTTTCTTCTGATAACGTGTACTTGACCAAAAATGCCCTTCGCGCTCTTTTTTTTTAAATGTAATTTTTTTTTGTATAATATAAAAATAACGAACTAAAAAGGTGAGAAAATTACAGCGTTTTGCAGATTTTTTCATCATCACACCACAGGTGATACGCAAGGACATTATAGGAGTGTTTTTAGCGTCTAGCTTGTATGAAACAAAACCCTGAGGCATAGGCATTTTCAAATTAATCTTCCTCAGGTAGGCTGCGACAATTGAATAATGTGCATTGTCAGCTTTGCTATTGTTGCCTACAGGATGCATCCTGTTTCCTTGCTATTCACAGGCGCGCCTAGAGGAAGAAAATTAATACATTACGTGCACGTAACTTTTCAGATATGAATAGCCGGTAACTTTGGCTTCCGACAGTTGGGACTCTTGTGCGATGTTCGCATAAAAATCGGGAGGCCTGTAATTTTTTTTATTTGCCATAATAGGAAGAAAAATGTGGATTCCACACGAGAATCTAATCGTTTTCAAACACTAATAGGCTATAAGTTATGTTTCCACGGACACCACGGGAAATATTCGAGAAGTTTCTTCGCCTTATAACAATACATATTATACGTTTGAAATCTTTAGGGCGCACGCACATCATAAAGCAGTCTCACAGAGCTCAGGATACAGCGCGGAGCATTCAGAGTAACTGTGCATGTGGTTACTGTGTTGCAGTCTCAAAGGAGACGGCAAAGACAGAGCAGAAACCTGTAAGTGTACAGCTATTGCTTTAGGCGTGTATTGTCTTGAAATGCAAGCTTCAGTTGTTCCTTGCTAATCTCGCAAAGCTTGGCTTTAACCGGTAGAAATTGGGTAACATTATCTTGCGCGTTAACGAATTATAATTGGAATTTAATTAATTATATTGTATACGAGTCATGATCTGAGCGTTCAGCGTCGAGGAAGACAATTTAAAGTTGGCATACCTGTTACCGGGAGATGAATGTATCAATAGTTCTGTGATGAAAGGATTTATTATTGAGCATTATTGATTTAGTAAAAATGTGTATTAATACATTTATAAATAAACTATTCGCCACTTAGGGGCTTCTATTAATGCTCGTACTTTTTACCGAACTTGTCTTATTTTTGAAAAATAATATGAATTTTTCAAAGCTTAGCATCCATACGAAAAAAACCTATCGATTTAAAAATATTTCAGTGTACCTATAAAATCCACAGATGAAAAGGTGTTGGAATTTCTTATCACCAGACATCACCAGATTTTTGATACTCCAGGAAAAAAATATCTGAATTACTTATAGAAAAGATTCCCCGAATGGTGCCACATCTCATTTTATTTTTTGGACTGGCCACCTTTGATATTTATTTACTGCCATTAACATGAAATGAAGACTTTTCTATTTGTTTTATATTTTAAATAATAAATTTCATTAAAATTTTCCTGGAAATTCGTTGTTTTTTTAATATTCCCAGTATTTTATTAATTTATTTAGCAATAAGCCCGGTTTTTATTAATGCGTTTGTTGTTTTGTTTCGATTTGTTATAAAAAAGGACACTTTCATAACACCTACGTATAATTCCGGAAGCTTGCTGATGGTTAGAGCATGTTTCATTATTTCAGAGAATGGACTTATTATAATTTATTTTTACGTACCCATTAGTTCTTTCCATTATTTATTTATGTTTTAGTATCGAAATTCAGTTACAATAACCGTGAAAATCAATATGGCCTTAAATTTTATATAGTGTGATAAATTAAAACCTGGTAACTAATAGTCGGATATAGAAGTAGGTAGCTTAATGCCAATATCGTAATATTTGCGATTAAAACCACTGTTATTGCACGAGAACCGCCATTATTTCGATGCGTCGGGTATTCCGCTAGCTATAAATAAGCCGTCCCATCTGGGATGTATTATGCTGAAATAATTAAGCATGTTAACCCTTTGTATGCTCAACTTTTAGGGCTAGTGTAAGCCAAAAATTAGAACAGCCAAGCGCACTTACCCGTCCATTCTGGAAGAGCTTAGCAACAAATATCTTGAGGCCTGAGACTAAATCACCAATCAGATAAATAGTTTTATGTTTTTCTTTTATTGCAAAGGAAAAAAAAGAATACAGAAAACCGATAAAAATATTATTTATTCTTTAGTGTCCCTCAAATCGCACCACGGTAAAAGCATGTTATAAAAAACAACAATATCTAATTATTTTTATAAACAATAATTATTAGCCTGAAACACTCATCCAAATTGAAAAAACCTTCCGAGCAAAGATAAATGTCGCCGGCAGGACACGAACCCACACCCTTCTAATACCCTTCTATTGTCCTGCCGGCGACATTTATCTTTGCTCGGAAGGTTTTTTCAATTTGGATGAGTGTTTCAGGCTAATAATTATTGTTTATAAAAATAATTGTTACCCTTTGCGCTATGCACAAAAATCTTGTCTTAAAAAAAAACTTTAGTTTATCAATTAATAAAAAACAATATCTAAATTTAAAAATAAAAAAAAAAGAAACAACTATTTACTTGAATGTAATGAATCAAAATAATAAAAATATTTTTAACGTCAAGATAGAAACATCGATTTCAGATAACTCCAGGGGGAGTTTCTTTGCCTATTAGGGGCTGATCTCTTTATTTATGTTCTGAATCAGTAATAAAAAGCTGTTTCAGGAATTTCCTCTCTATGAAAACGAATGAATAAGAAAAAAAAATTGCAATAAAAAAAAAGACATTTAACACACTACTAACCCGAGTAGCACTCGAGTGTTCCTATTTTTTGTTTGAAATATTTGAATACTTGAAAAACACTAAATATTTAATGGTTAATCACGGAAATATCGTTCTTTCCTATAATCAATATAAATTTATTAAAATAATTCCGTAGTATAAAAGAAATCCAATAAACTATCCGGGCCCGCCAAGGATACGCCATCTTGAAAAACGTAACTTTCCACCTCTTTTAAATAATATTGTGATGAAAAAATTATAAAAATTAGTAAACTTAGAGGTAGATAGAAGTGCTGATTGTTAAAATTAATTGAAAGCATCGTAAAAAAATTATAATATAGTCAGGACAAAAATAATAACTCGGGCAATATTATGTCTCCAGTTAATTCAGGGGTTATTTTGGACACATCGCTCACTAAGCTCAGAACTCGAACCTGGAAAAGCTCATGGAATAGTGAATGGCAGAAGAAAGAGAACTTGCGGGCTCTGAATCTGGCTGCAGTTGTCATCATTTTTATTCTGGAACATAAAATCCACCGATCATCTAGAAAAAAATATTTTCCATTAATTTTTAAAGGACCAAGTAAGTGACTCTGAAACCCACAGTGGTTCTGACGGTGAAGAGGTATTTTCGGGGACCCACCCATTTAAAAACTAAAATTATGATTGATAAATATTTAGGATAACGATTGTAAAAGATTTTTGTATTTGGAAATATTTTTCTACCTTCCAATATTTGCTCATATGACGATCGTCGTTGGCATTTCACGCCTCTCTCAAGAACAACGATTTATCGTTTGTTGGTATCCAGAGAGTTAAGCATTCCCCATAGCACGAATTAGTTTAGCCTATGTGTTGCGGGAAACAACTGGTGTAACATGTAGCATAATCCAGTATTGGGTCAGGCCATTGAGTACGTACCCGGAAAGCCGATTAGCGGGGAAATGTTACCCTAAGAGGTTACACGGACAACGTTACATATCCATTTGACGTCCGCTTCTATCGGTACCTTTCATTCATCAGCATTCTCTGGCTAATTGGCCATAATACCCCTTGGACTGTTGGCCCTGTTGGGCTCGAGACCTTTGAGGGCAAAACATCACCCGTCACCATCTGTAGGACCCTTGCTTTATCCGAGAGATACTATTATTAATTACCATTAATTCCCTTATGTGTCTGTGGATATAACTATGACCGCTTATTTACCTTCTTTAGATAACACTGAGCAAGATCAGCATTGTCCGGAACCTGCTGGAATATAGCAAATACGATTGGTTTTACTAATAATAATAATACTTGGATGACTTGTATAGCGCCATTTTTGTGAAAAATCACCTCAAGGGCGCTGCACAAATACTACTTGCTAGGGTTTATCTTATTATTTACGAATACAGAAACACACTTACCTGATAGGTCCCTCCAGACTAAAACGTTAAATTACAAAGTTTTCTTTTTTTTTCATAAGAAGCAAACACTTTGTGGTTTGACATTGTATTAAGTAAAAGAATCACGTTGTTATAAACCACGAATATATTATATTTTCACCAACCGGTTTCGCTTAACTCAAGCTTCATCAGGTTAAATATAATAACTGCAGTTACTATATTATTATTATAACTTCAGTTATTATATTTACCCTGATGAAGCTTGAGTTAAGCGAAACCGGTTGGTGAAAATAAAATATATTCGTGGTTTGTAACAACGAGTTTCATTTACTTAATACAAAGTATTCGCTTGAGATGATATGAGTTTGCGCGCACAGGACACATATATTAGAAAACACTGCACATTGCATGATATTGGAGTTACTGTTTAAGGCCATCCACCGGCTAAAATTTTAACGAAATCAGGCGCTCCTTATGCAGGTGGCGACAAGGTTGAAAATCCTGCTGTACATCGGCCGCATGTTTCGATTTCAGCAAAATAAACATCACCCAAATGCGTGTTTTATTCAATTCTGTAAAGCTCAGACCTAATTATTAAAATGTTTTAGGGTCATATTCTAAAAAACTTCATTTACCACAACGAGCAATACGAAAATATGGGAAAAGGTGTTCATAAGTAGGAAATTTTGTGCTTTAAACATTTTTTGAATGTCTCATACTTTATTTTTTTCTAAGCTTATAAAAAGACATACCAAAAAAGTGCACGTTTAAATGAAAGGTCAAGGTGTGATCTACTTGCCGTATTTAATTCAATCTCCTATGATATTTCTAGACCAAAAAATTCTCAAACCGAAAACACACGATTTTGCATTACTTCCCATTGCATCGCCTTAAATCCTATTTGTCATTGAAATTATAAATTATACTTATTAGAAGGTTATTGGCAAAATAAGAGTAGGTATTTATTTGAAACATTATTTTATTTGCGATTTTTGATAATATTTATTTTCAGTTACAAATATTCATAATTATTTAGAATGTCGCGGACTATGAAAAGTTTCAATTTTTTTTGGTTACTTTTTGTGGGTACTAACGGTTAGCT
Organism: Halesus radiatus; assembly: GCA_022606495.2. NCBI lineage: Eukaryota > Metazoa > Arthropoda > Insecta > Trichoptera > Limnephilidae > Halesus > Halesus radiatus. The sequence goes on along the minus strand of JAHDVE020003606.1, from coordinate 59,787 downwards.
TTGCTATGCTAATTAGGTATACAACTGAACCATTCATGGATATGATTTTCCGAAGAGATAAGTTTTGAGTTTTGCTCTGAATTCTGTCGAGTCTTTAATCAATATTACATCGTATGGAAGTTTATTCCACGCTCTAGAGCCTGACACGCTGAAAGCTCGCTCACCAAACTTAGTGTCTGGTATGCGTTTTGGTTCCTTTAGCCTCCCGCTGGCCGATTACGTCGCTGGTCTAAGAGTTGACTGGCGTGAATTGGAATTTTCAGGAATGCATAGTTCCGATAGGCAAGCTGGAGCCATCCCGTTAATTGATTTAAATACCATCCAGCAAAGCTTTAACTGGATTCTTTTAGGACATGCTGCTTTAATGTGCCTTAATTGGAAGAATCCTGTGCTTACAGTTCTGTTGACTTGAGTTTTAAAGGATTCAGATTGACTCCAAGTAATTTGATACATGTACTTGGAGTAATGTCAGTTCCGGAAATGGTTATTGGGGACGTGTTAATGTTACACAGGCATCTGCTTATGGCGGTCCAGAGAAACCCAGTCCTTGACCGATTCAGCTTCAATCTATTTGAGGTCATCCAACGAGTAATTGCTTCTACGCGAGTTTTTAGAATGTCTTAAAATAAACTTGCTAGTCATCAGCATAGCAACCTGATCGAATACCGAATGATTAGATTATTTTAGCGACATTATTTGTGAGGAGGATAAAAAGTAGTGGACCCAGAACGGACCCCTGGGGTAATCCAGCTGAGAGGGTTGCATAGTTTGATTGGTGTTGCCCTACCTTCACGGCTTGTAAACGATTCTGTAAATACGATGTCAGCCAGTTCTTAACGCCACAGTTTAAACCGAAGGATTCTTACTAAGATATGTTATTATTATTTCCCATTAATCTAGTGCTTTATCGTTAAATGTAACAGATTGGCGACTTATTTGATACCTTCTTCATATGATATTATATAAGAGTAACAGTTTTCGGAACCTGTGGGACTATAGATATTCTGATTGGTCATTTTAAGAGCTGGATATTAATTATATAAATTAAAAATATACTTTGTATTTACCACTTTAATTAAAATATATAAATATTTCTCTACATGTTTCGATAGCAATGCTATCATCTTCAGGAATAAATGAATACTAATACTATTCATTTATTCCTGAAGATGATAGCATTGCTATCGAAACATGTAGAGAAATATTTATATATTTTAATTAAAGTGGTAAATACAAAGTATATTTTTAATTTATATAATTAATAATGATGCCACAAAGTTACCAAACATTTGGATATTAATTATTAGGTAAATGCGCAATTACTGTATTGTTAAATCAGTAGTTTATCTAAGGATAGCGATTAATTTGAGATATTTTTTGTGACATCGCGTAAGAGTAGTTGTATCCGTGGCTGGTGGTGCTATGAAAACCTCAATTAAAGTGTGTTGTGAGATTGAAGGAAAAGCATTATGAAAAGGAGGAAGATAAGAGGATAGATGGAAAGTTCTAAAATGGCTAATAATAACACTTGCCTTTCACATTCCTTTAGAAGATCTTACCAAGACACACAGATAAAATAGCCATTCCAATTAAAGTTTTGATTCTGAATGGCGGTCTGTTTACAGAGCGATACTAAGAGTTCCCTTCACCTGGGAACGAAGAGCATGATGTAGGTACTACAGTAGTGTTATTGAATTTCACATATATAAATGGTCGTAAAAAATATAACTCGTTTATCACCACATCGCCTAATTTTCAACCCGCATTTTGTGGGCCCAGGGCCAAGAATCTTACTGATCTACCACAGAGGTTGTTAATAATTACAGTGTCAATGAAAAAATATCCCTCAATTTTGTCGTATTAAAGTTGCGCCTACTAGCGAGATTGACTACAAACACATTTTTTAGCTCCTCAAACATCATTTCAAAATTATTTATTTACTTGAAGATGTTTTATTACATTATCCCGAACCGTCCTTACTCTCAACATAAACATGTCATAGAAAACTCCTAAAACATACAAAAAATAAACGTTCGTCAAACTCGAGAACAACACCATTTATTTCGAGCATCACTTAAACCGCGTCGGCTTCATATTTGAAAACAACAATATCCAACATTTTGTAACTTCCCAAAACTTGAAAAAGCGACGTCAAATACGGGAAGGTTTATTTTTATTTGAGAAATGTGGCCACCTACTTTCAACTTACAAACTAAAAAAGCGAACATCCAGAATGTCCCAGTTTCATCTATGTCTCTTTGCGCATTCAGTGGACTAGGTAAATACAGATGCCTGAAAAAACCTCACATTCATTTTTCACAAATGTTATCTTCTTCTTTTACTCAGCCAAGAATTTCACGTGAAATGAAAAAAAGTGCTTGCGGCCCTAGGAAGAATCCCCTATATTATATTATATATGAAAAAATCTGTGTACTTTGTCGCAGGTAAACGTTGTTTGTTAAGTTACTTATAAAAGTATTCAGTATTTTTGTTTTTCAATGTACGTAGTAAGTACTTCATTTTCAGATTTTTATTTTTTAAACAAATCCCAAATGAATTGCTTTCCATGGGAACGAGTACAGATGTTCAATAATCACGATGAAATATGATGTAAAATATAACATCCAATTAATAACATACAAATATTTAATATGGTGAAAAGAGCGAAAAGCGCCAAACGGTCTTGTATATTATTTATTTTATTGTTGTGACTTGCATTTTGTACCCCATAAAAATAAAGAGGGTGAATATTTTATTCACAAAGACAAAGCGAGAAACAGCTAACAATGTAAATTATTCGAAGTAGTCCACAATCAATAGTTCACCTTTCTCGTTAGTTTGTCTGAAATTCGAGCAGCAGCCACTTTTGCCCGAGACTGGAGAGTCGGGTATGTCCTCACAGCGTTATGTTATTAACGACCTTCCATCTTCCATAATGATATCGTTATTCAATCCTCGTCAGGAACGTGGCGAAGAACGCGCAAATGGACAAATCGATAACACTACTTATGTTCGGGAAATTCCCCAGCATTTGGGAAAGTGTTTTTATTCCCGGTCCTAATGTTACAAAGTGTGGGCCTACAATACATTTTAACTTTTAACATGTCAATAAAGTACCTTACCTACCCCTATATTTCCCACATGTACCTATGTACCTATAATATGTCAATGTTTACGTGTGTATTGATGTATGCGATAATGACTTATCGAAAAGTTCCGATGTTCATATGAAATGAAGAGAAGTTTTCCCATTCTGAATAAAGTGACAACTTACTGAAAGCGATGATAATATTATTGCTGTTCAATTTTTACATTCCATGTAAAACGGATTTCGGAAGATGACGGCTTACAATTTTTAGAGTAGGTACCGCCCACAACTTTTATTCGCGGTATAAATGCGCGGAATCAAATTTATGACTCCAATCAAAGAACTCTAGCGACTGCCAATATCCAGCACTTATTCTCCCTCTTGGCAGTTCCAATATGAGTATTGGTGGATACCGATGATCATTTTATATATTAGCCTCCGATAGCTCGGATAAATAATTCCTCTAATATTTGAAAGTTCTCGCCTAAAAAACGATGTTAAAAATAATCGTTTAAATCTCGGCGCCAGCAGAATATAGATTATTCGTTATCAGGGTTGAAAATAACAGGTCAACATTACAGAAGTTATTTTCATTTATTTTTTTCTAAAGTAATAAATGTGTCACCGTAATGAAGCTACAAATGAAGCATGTAAAAAATGAAAACCCATTCAAAAGTAAGTTTTTAAACCCGCAGCAAATTTCAATCAGATATAAAATAAAATTATATTTAAAAAAAATATACGCATAACAAATTACTCGAATAAAAAGGCCTATCATCTGTTTCACTTTGGATTATACTTTAAAAAGTTAACTCCATCTGAGCACTTAAAATTCAAGGGTAGAAGTTCACATGACATAAAACATTTGGTATATTTGAAGTAATTCATACCTAGCTTCGTGAAGCGTCCTTGACGTAATATTTCACAAAAATTGCGCTAAAGAAATAAAACAATGAACAATATACTAAAATATTTGGTATATTTGAAGTAATTCATACCTAGCTTCGTGAAGCGTCCTTGATGTAATATTTCACAAACATTGCGCTAAAGAAATAAAACAGTGAACAATGTACTAAAATATTTGGTATATTTGAAGTAATTCATACCTAGCTTCGTGAAGCGTCCTTGACGTAATATTTCACAAAAATTGCGCTAAAGAAATAAAACAATGAACAATATACTAAAATATTTGGTATATTTGAAGTAATTCATACCTAGCTTCGTGAAGCGTCCTTGATGTAATATTTCACAAACATTGCGCTAAAGAAATAAAACAGTGAACAATATACTAAAATATTTGGTATATTTGAAGTAATTCATACCTAGCTTCGTGAAGCGTCCTTGACGTAATATTTCACAAAAATTGCGCTAAAGAAATAAAACAATGAACAATATACTAAAATATTTGCTATATTTGAAGTAATTCATACCTAGCTTCGTGAAGCGTCCTTGACGTAATATTTCCAAAGATTGCGCTAAAGAAAAAAACAGTGAACAATATACTAAAATATTTGGTATATTTGAAGTAATTCATACCTAGCTTCGTGAAGCGTCCTTGATGTAATATTTCACAAAAATTGCGCTAAAGAAATAAAACAATGAACAATATACTAAAATATTTGGTATATTTGAAGTAATTCATACGTAGCTTCGTGAAGCGTCCTTGACGTAATACTTCACAAAAATAGCGCTAAAGAAATAAAACAATGAACAATATACTAAAATAATACCCAGGATATTTGGATGTATACAAACAGAAAACGAATGATATTGGGTTAGAACAGAGTTACTAAATCTTTTTGACACACGCTTGAAATAATTTTTTCATTGTATAAAACCAGGTAAAAAACATAATTTTTGGAACTGATACTCTAAAGTATTTTATTAAACATTGCATTTCGTGAAAATATATGCTTATGAGTAAGATTCTTGCGACGGTGAATAACTGCATTATATCTGAAGAGTCATTGGGAAAATTATAAAAAAAAATTAGTAGCCTTCACCCTAGCCTGCACTTAAATTCTACCGCCCTTTGCAGTCTTCAGGCGCCCCATGGGGTGCCTAATCACCGGGTTAGAGTGAATGCAAATAGACGGCACAGGTCACAGTGAAGTCACCGGGGACTATGTTAAAAAACGCACGCGCGAAGAAGAGCAGGATTTACATGTTTATTAAGTAATGCTTTCCGACCACGCGTCAGTAATTAAAAGAATTACATAATAAATTAATTTAAATATATACTAAGGATTTACCACTTTATAAACATTAATTGATATCTACATGTTTCAAAAGAGATGCTTCCATCGTCAGGAATATATATAATATAATATAATTATTATGATTTATATAATAAACCTACATCCTATATGCCGCCGCGGTAAAACTGCGTACTCGGAGGGAGGCTCATAAAAAAGTGATGCCTAGGAATCCCAGTGTGAAGTTTACGAGTCCCACAATTTTATTGTTCATATTATCATAAACAGTACGACGCCTGTAGGAGCCGGGGCCGGTAGCCGTGAGCCGTTACGCGCGTGTTACACGGACATTAAACGGGAGATATTACGCGATCAACATACCTGGTTAGTAGTTGGTGCTACCAGTCGTTACGGGGTACGCGCCCGGCGTATCGGCTATTCATCAAACATAGCTAACTGATGAACATTAGTTACATGTTGATCCCCCGTGTGACGGTATGCAAGTGCATCGATCGCCTTCACCCATAATTCGTAATGAATGATGTGTCTACTGTCTACACTGTCTACCGAACGTACCATCTAACACTGACATCGTATCTTGACATGTTAAGCTGCTTTAAAAGGCGACGTGGTGCGTTACGCGCTTCGAAGTGTACACTTATTATCGATTACGCGTGACGAAGCGTCAGGAAATCTTCTGACGTTCAACCAAATGAGTTACGTGTAGGGTAAATGGTAGTGGTAATGGTACGTGTAGGGTAACGTATAGGGTAATTAGGGTTATTCAGAAGGAACCGAGCGGTTTACTGGAAAAATATTTGAAGTAATTACCCCTTCCCCTTTGGTCGCCCCCCACTCAAATACCTGAGTATTCATGTATGTCTGTCGTTATTTTGTACCGAATGTTATTTATTTATTAATTCTTAAAATAAAAAATAAATAAAAAATAAATAAACATTAGCCACCCATCTCACTAGGACAGTCCTGTGTTGAGATGAGCGGCTTTACAATTTTAGTGAAACGATATATTATAATTTTTTTTTAATAACACCAAAGTTATTCAGACTATAAATAACTATAAAATCTATAGTAAATTTGGGCGTAAAAAAAGTTGGGCGGTACATTTATAGATTACAACAATAATAATTTCATTGTAACCCAAATAACTACCATAACGTGTCTGTGTTCCAATTAGCCACAATCATAGGGTGACCATATTTTTGTTAACCAGAAGTAGTGAGTAAATAATAATAGGTAAATAATAATAAGTAAATAATAATCAGTATACAGTAATAGTGAATAATAATACATGAATAAAAATAAGTAAATAATAATCAGTAAACAGTAATAGTAAATAATAATACATGAATAAAAATAAGAAATATTAATAAGTAAATAATAAAAAAAATAATAATAATAAGTAAATAATAATCAATAATAGTAACAACCATATAATAATACATATATAATAATAAGTAAATATTAATAAGTAAATAGTAATAAGTACATAATAATAAAAATAAGTAAATGAAATTATGTAAATAGTAGTAAGTAAATAATGATGGGTAAGTAAAAACAAAGAAGTTAATAGTAATAAGTAAGTAATAATGAGTAAATAGTAATAAATAAGTAATAATAAGTAAGTAATAATGAGTAAATAGTAATAAGTAAGTAATAATAAGTAAATAGTAATAATGATATCGAGCATACATAAGGTTTCAACAATGATTATTACAACATAAGGGATAACATGGATAAAGCGACATCACCACTCTCAGCTAACAGACTTTTTGACCATTTTTTTAAAAATAAATTTAGCATACCTATAGTTTTAACATTGTCACTTAGCCTATTATATAACAAAGGAGCTTTGCAAGAAAAACTCCTTTGTCAAAATGATGTTCTGTTATTTGCCGGCTGATACATTAGAGAAGAACCCATTATAGTATTGCGTACTTGCTGTAAATTTATGGCAGTATCAATGTTCTTAAAAAAATACGGAGAGCCTGTATTATGTACAATTGCCTTACTGCCAAGAAGGAAGGGTTCATCCGAAACCGGTCGATAATTATATTAAATTTAAGTGGTTTAAAACAAATGCATGTGTTTATATTATCAATAGTTTTGTTACACATTGTCTATCTACCGGAGTTTGTCTATCTAACAGATTTTCTAATTCTTATATCGTGAAGTAAAAAGCGAGTTACAAACAGGTACAATAGGAAAGGTTCCTATATAGCATGTCTGCAGGACGAAAGAGTTTCGGGAGGCCTAAGCCTAGGTGGCTGGACGGTATGGAGATAAACACCGTAACCTTAATCTACCGTTGTGGGCTCAAGGAGCAGGAGTGAGGCGTTTCCAAGAGGCGGCCGGGACGCTCTAGGGGCAATAAAGCCGATGATCACGTTAAATAATTACAAAGTATTACCTAACTTAATTATTTGTTGCCGTTAGCTATCGCTTTACTTATATCGATTTATTGACCATTTATTTTCAAACACTATTTTTAACAGATTCAATATTAATTTGTAATTGAATAACATCTCGCCCCAAAGATTTTTCTATTACATATATGAGTTAGTTCATATTACGCAGACCCACTTGGTTATAAATATGTATGTCATTAGTTTTGAGACACTAGTTATAAGTCTCAGTAGTTAGTTACACGCTATGAGTCTGAGATGTAAGTTACTAGTCATAAATCTTAGTCGTAAACCATTAGTAATAAACCTTAGTTGTTAGTTATTAGATATTAGTCTAAGTGATAAGTTACAGGTTATGTAATTTTAATTGTAAAGCGCCCTTGGGGTGATTATCCAATGAAAATTTTCAGAGCAATGTCTAGTTCAACAAAATATAGCGTATGTTACGTTTTAAATCTTTGAGGGGAAATCTAGAACAGAAACATGTTAGTAATTGGCGTTGTGGTCTATGCATTAGACTATAATATAATATGATAAGTCAAGAGGTTGTCTTTGCACAGCTCATAATTTATAGTCACAATAATAACTGTTGAATAATACAACGTATTATGTACAATTCCAACTATAACAAAGTAACTTTTATAATTATATAAATTGAAAATACACTTTGTATATACCACTTTACTTAAAATATATAAATATTTCTACATGTTTCGATAGCAATGCTATCATCTTCAGGAATAAATGAATACTAAAAAATAATTTCAAGTATAGAAAAATGATAAAAAATTTAAAAAAAAATGATAAAAAAAATTATTATAACATTATAACTTTTATAATGCTTTGTGTATGCTTTAAGAGGTTATGGGTTCGATTACCGTAAGTGCAAAACTACGTCGAATATTCATTTTATATACGGGGGCTTTTTAATTTATTTTTTTTGCATCCGGGCGAATTCTGCTGCAAGAAACATTATCGGTATAACTGGTGTAAAATTCTAGAAATCCAACGCTTTGCGAAGGTTATAAATTCGTGGTCAGAGTAATTACTATTGAATAAAACAACTCTATTGTTTTTCGTTTCCAACTATAACCGAGTACTTTTTTTTAATACACCTCTCATGGATAAACTTACCGTCGTTTAGTATTCATTTCGCTGCAAAAAATGTTTTAAAAGCATTTTTACTAAATTAAGCAAAGTTGCGCCAGTATTAAAAGTTTCCACTGTGTCGAGATAACGATTCGCGGGGAACACTACAAAAAATACTTCAAACATCGCATTAAATGAGAACCTTATTTTGAGAGCATGCGCGGAATAATGGCCAAGTACTTTATTAAAATAAAAATAAAATAGAAACAAGCGGCTTAAACGGGGTTAAGTTACTAAAAGTAATTAAATTTGGCCTGCACCGAGATAACGATTCGCAGGAAGCACTTCAAAAATCGCATTGAATTAAAGACTTATTTTTAGATTATATGACTGGATAACGGCCACGTGCTACATAAAAAAAAAAACAGGAAAAATATAGCAGTTTAAACGGGGTTAAGTCACAGTAAAAGTAATTAAATCTGCCCCGAGGTTCTGAAAGGCTATTCTTAGAAGTGTGATTAAGTGATGGGAATGCTTTGGCTTCGTATCTAAACCACGGGGTTACAATGGACAGTTCGTTAGAGTATAAACTTCTGGGCAGTAATGTTTGAACGTTCTTTGGATGCACCATTATGACTTCCTTTCATATTGTCGACTGACCAATACAATCAATAGACACTTTCTGAAATTGATTTTATGATTTTTAAAACTTTACTTCTTACTCCGATCTTTGGATAGAAGAATTGGAACAACGATTTGGCGTTTTATTTAATATCTTGACAGTTGATTGGATCTTTCAAAACCCCATAACTCACCACCAAAATTACAAATCGAACTAAAAATAGTTGACCTAGATTTTAAACATGGAAAGAAAAAAAAAATTGTGCACATTTCATGATGCCACTACTTACCAATCAATAGTATTTGATCTGTGCTGGAGCTCCCAATACTTGATAAAATTACATGATTCTCCGCAAATGAGGGCGGTTCGTCTATAGCGACATAGTTCCCCTGTATGTGCTCCGCGTATAATATTCACGTAGCATAAATCCTCCATAATGGTAAAAAAAACTCCATGTATAAATATGTTAAAAGTCTGTACATTACATCATTCCCACTAAAGTATTAAAATGCATTAACTTTCGAACTGGCACATTTCAGAATGGTTTGTTATTTCTTAAATATTTTTTTCCATAAAGCCATACGTAAATACACAGGTTTGTATTATGAATCAATTCGCTTGCATGATATTCTTATCAAATTTATTTTATTTCCATGCTGATCAAAAGTTTTCCCATCAACGGTGGAAGTCTGTATAAATGTTTAAATAAAAAACCCAACCTACGTTACGTTATATACAACATTCCCGGGCAAGACGTGGGTTATGGAGAAAATATGGAAAGCATAGCTGTATCAAGACACATGTATTTTTTTTACTGAAATAAAAAGTAACGGTGGAAAAACAACTAAAACGTATTTATTGACTAATTCTGACATAAATTAACAACCAAACAAGAAATATACAAACAGCTTGACAGGGTGACAGTTGCTATATATATTGGGGATATCGGTAAAAAATAATCCTTTGACGAGAAGCACCCAGCGTTGCCCGGAGTTATGAATGGTTTGAACTTTTGAGGTTGTGATGTGTTACCCCAAATCCTACCCCCATCCCTACCCCTACCCGTACCCCTACCCTTACCAATACCCCAACCCAACCCCTACCCCTACCCCTACCACTACCCCTACCCCTACCCCTACTCCTACCCCTACCCCTACTCCTACTCCTACCTCTAACCCTACACCTACCCCTACCCCTAAAAGTACCGTTACCCCTACCCAATAGGTTTTCTCTTATTTTGAATGTCATGTGTTAAAAATTTCATCTAGCTCGGGATGAAACTATAGATTTGTATACAAAAAACCAACAAACACCTCCCGGAACACTTCTCTTTATATAAATACATGGATAGTAATTAAACGTAAACATTAAAATTTATGAATTGATTCATTCGACGCCATCTGGATTCATTACAATTATTAAATTACGGTAATAACAAATCAAAAAGAACTGTAATTATTTTTGCGAAGCTAACAAATCTAAAATAGGTAGAATTTTTATAGGATTTCAAAGATAATGAATAACAAAACGTTGAGTAGGTATGGTGTTACCAAAACCAGTGCCTTTATTTGGGATAAATGACAGGTCTTTCCAAGATTGCTAACCCAGTGCGTTGAATGCTCTGACCCAAAATTGCGCATAATTCGTATGAAAGAATTCCAACAGTTTAAAGTATTATGGAATAGGCATTTACAATAGATCTATTGATTTTCATTCATTGACGAAAACAATACAGGTTTTTCAAATTATTATATTTAACGATTAAAACAAATGTTTTACCTGGTATCAGTACTTCTAAAAGTCATCCAATGTCCAGTAATCCCAAATAATGGACTTAAGCATTATTACGTATTCATACAGTCGTAAAATAATTGTTGAGGCAATTAAATTAGCATGGCCACCACCCGCCACCCATGACCGGACTGGGTCATTTTACCGCTGCCGGAGCTAGACGAAGTTATGGGCCAAAATTCACAAAAGTTGGCGTGTTTACCGTAATATATATTGGCTTAAAGTTTAATCTATCCATCTATAAAGTATACGGAAAACATTTTAAAGCGCATTTATTAATACTTAAAATGAATCGATTAATCCTTTTAAAACGTTTTTTTAAACCTTAACTCTGCTCAGGAGGCCTTGTGGAAAATAATTTCCCTCGCGGTCTATGTCATCTTTGGAGATGTCATGTTGTGGGTATTTTTAAGGAAAATTAGGATAGAAAGCTTTGGAAAGGAAAATGTGTGTGGGGTGGGTAGGAATCTGGGAGTCAGGGTGTCTAGGAGTGGCTGACGTATTAATTCATCCCTCTGCCGCCAAGATCTGGATAAAACCCACCCCATGAACCCGCACCCCAGCTAAGTCACCAAACGTATCCAACCATTTGAGATGACCCATTCCAGAAGTATTAGTTTTAGAAAATGGCGGTACCGATGCCCACCTCCTAAATGGGGTATTTTCACAGTTTTTTTAACGTCGAAAAAGATTCCGATAATAATGACATTTTTATTATATTTTGATGTAGATGAACACATTTTCTAGAACGATTTAAAATGTGCCATCTTTTGATTTTAAGCCAAAACGACATGTTCGTTTTTCTTCGTAAATATATCGGTAGCGAGATCACACCGGAAAGCGCCAGTGACAGCCGCCTCACCAGACAGTACCAGTTTTCTGCATCATAATCACCTCAGCACTGGATTTCCTATGTATTTTTTTTAAAATATTTATACCTTACCTTGTTTCCGAAAATGTCAAAATTAAATAGAAAAAAAAAATATATATGTATATATATTTGACACTTATAGCCATTTCGAACCGTTTCGGATGCGTTTCAGATCTTTTAAAAAACAGTATTTCTGAATGAAAATTGAATATTAAATTTTCACATTTCTAGTGCGATAATCAGAATTAGAAAAATAAACTTAAAATTTTCCAATTTTTAACGAAATTCGTAATTTGTGAAAATATGCCATTAAGAAGAAAAACACAAGTGACAACAATTTGATTTCTCCGTTCATCAACAGCAAATAAAATAGCATAATTATATAATCTCCATAAGATGATCTGCACCGATTTGAAAGGAAACTGATGTTGCGAGTCTGTATTAGACCTCTCACCAAATAGGCATATGTAATCCATTTTGTGTTTAGGAATTTCAACAGAGGTATGGCGAAATTGGGCTTATTTCGGGCACACAGATACGCCCACAACTTACAGCGTCCTAGAGGTGATTTTTCACAAAAACGGCGCTATACAAATCATCCAATTATTATTATTATATTTATTCCTTCTTCTGTTCAATTCTTTCTCTAAATAATAAATTTATTTTAACATTTAAAATAAATTTATCATTTACCACAAAATATTACAAATATACACATATCCACCTATTGTAATGGCGTATTTGGTATTTTAACATATCGTTTGTAGAAATATTATATTTAATCATTGAAGAAGATAATATTAACACATCCCAAATGAACCACGAAACCGAAAAACAGAAATTAAAAAAAAATTTCAGTCGCATCTGGGACTCGAACCCAGGACCTCTACCTATCCGGGGTAACCGCTTAACCAACTTAGCTAATGAGACCAGTTCAATTTACGCCATTTACACCGATATCATACTTCGTGTTCAAAACTTGTTAATATTATCCTCCATTTTTATAAATCCCATATTATTGGCTGCTGTATATACCAATAATATGAGATTTATAAAAATGGAGGATAATATTAACAAGTCTTGAACTTGAAGTATGATATCGGGGTAAATCCCATATTATTGGCTGCTATATATACCAATAATATGGGATTTATAAAAATGGAGGATAATATTAACAAGTCTTGAACGAGAGTGAGTTACTGAAATTATTATTAGCAGTGATTTTTACAATATATAAATATAAAAACTTAATACGGGAGCTGCAAAACTTTTTAGTTACGTTTTTTTAAAATCAACATCGAATCGGTGCGATAATTTCGTTTTACAGTTTAACTCGAATACTCCGGCCCTTTGCCGTAAAGTAAATGGCTGAGAAGTTCCAACACTTCCCCTTCAATCACGCCCACCACTATTTGACGTTAACGTACCTTTATTGTGACATTAAACTAAGTTGGGTACTTGAACACATAGCATTATTTAATTCACAATAAAACTACCTGCCAACTTTTTGAATGTCAAAGATCCTTTTATTATCACCATGACCATACTCAGTGACTAAATATATAATAAGTTTCTCGTGCTATATACGTTTAACCTTCTTCTTGTCTATTTTCACAAAATGCTTATCTAATGGAACCCCAGCTCTGAACGGGGAGAATCAATAAAATTGTGGTATCATCAAATAAAACGTCTTTCTCCAATATATTCATTTCAATTCAATATATATATATATATATATATATGTATATGTATATGTATGTATATTTTAAACATTACAAAGGTTCAACTTTAGAGCATTTTTTAAGATGATACAAATTATAAATCAGAACCTATAACAGAGCACGTAGTAAATAGATAGGTACATAGACATACACAATAGATAAAAAAAAAATTGATAAAAACGAGTAGGTCTATATAATCAGCAACAAATATTGCCATTTAAATTAATTTAGAATGATATTAAATATTTCAATATCCCACTAAATAAGTGATTCTATTTATTCAATATTGCCCTCCCCATCAACATTACCATTGGCAAGTTTGTCCCGTAGGTCGGGAGATAAAATAGTCTATGCTGTTGATGACGGAGATAACCTTCGGGAAAATAAAAATTAATGGTCTCCATGATATCTATCGTCATCCATGAATCAGTCTGAAGAAATGTGTACCAATATGCACATCCCTTTTGACCCATAGATGGTTCATTCCGATCATAATAGAGCAAGATAGAGCCACGGGCAGTAGCCATACTTTCAATAGCCAGAAATTTCTTCTGAACTCTTTCCAACGTGAGAGATTACTTCATCTGGTGTATACTCCAAACCACGAACCCACTTTTAAGCCTACTCCTTACCGATGAATTGTATTGAATTATAAAAACCCGGGTGTCTCTAAAATTCTTCGCAGTACGTTGGACGAAACCCAACATTTTAATGAAATACTACAGGTCATTTCAATATGAGCATGAAATGTTAGCAAACGATCAAATACGATATCAAGATCCTTCATAGTGGAGACATGTTTTAAACTCGGGCCTTCAAAGCATACCAGTAAAACTAAAAATGATATGCCCTTCTGAAAGAAATAATGAAACGTTGATCTTAATCTGTTTCTTTTTACTCCAATCAACACATCTATAAATGTTCGATTGGAGTCGATTACAGTTTTCTAAAGCTTGTATTTATAAGAATAGTTTTAGGTCATTAGATATAAGGAAAGACCTGGACAGCAGAAGAATCTTGGCGATATTATAAAAAATAGAAAAGAGGACCGGGTCTAAAATAGAGCCCCGAGGAACTCCAGAGAGCACAAACGATAATTTTCATAAGAACATTCCACGCTATACAAATTATTTTCTTTCAGTAAAATAGCTGGAAATAAAAATTATAAACCGTAAATAAAAGCCTATCGTTGACAGATTATTTAATAAGTTGTCTTTTTTAAGGTATCAGTGGCCTTTGAAAAATCATTGTATGAGCAATGTACTGCGTAGCCTATATCTAAAGATTTGGAGATAAAATCTGTGAGTAACCAATAGGTGTGTGTCTGTTGATCAGCCCTTTCTAAACCCGTGCTCTTCCGATATTAAGAACGGCTTTACTTAAGATAGCATGTATTTATGGAGTATCGATTTGAATAACTTTTCTGGAACAAACAGTATTGCCACCGGTCTAAAATTTTCCAGGATATCCTTGACCAGCTTTTGAAGTTGGGATAATTTTTTGAGATTTTTTAAAGTATCAAGAAATACACCAGTTTCTAAAGAGAGGTCGAAGCTTAGTGGGAGCTTAAAAAAAGACTAACTTCTCGATCACCATGCATCATGGTATCAATATTGAAAATGATAACCTTATAAAACAGAACAGTGTCAAAATAGAACCTTCTGAAAGAATTAATAGGTAAGGTTGGGTTAGTTCAGCTTAGGTTAGGTTTGGTTTATTATTTGTTTGTTCTTTTTCTTCACTTTTCTTCAATGTTCTGTCTTGTTATTATTCTGTTTTATTATGGAACCATTGAAAATACATTTTATTTCGACTACGTATTTAATAGATTATATCCGTAGAGTTTGTTATTAATTTATGTACCAACATTAAGCCAAGCGATTATAAACGCCTACGTCTACGTCTTATGTAGATATTCGTTCCCGATCCCCGAATTCCTACCATAACTGATGATAGCGTTTACGAGCTACCGAAACCCATTACATCTGTCTTTTAATAACAATAAAATTTTGCAAGCGATGGCGAAAGTTTAACGATAACTCTTCCTCGAATAGCGAATTGGTGACACTTTTTAAGAAATGCCTTTTTAATGTACATAGATGTTTACCAAGGTATATGGAAAAAGCATGTCAATATCAAATCTCCGATACTTAAAACAGTGGTAGATGTTACCTCCATACAGGCCCATCGGTTTATGACCGATAAAGCCCCCGTTAAACTTAATACATGGAGAGTAAAGCGGGCACTTACGTTTTTATTATTTCATCATGACCACTTTCATACCAAGCATAAAGGTGGACTGCTGGATTTTATGTCTCGCGCAAAATTAAAATACGTTTTTCACTTTTTAAATGTTATAAAATTTTATGATTATTGTTATCTCGCAAAAATAAGTTATTAATGTTACGCTAGCATTAAGTTAACGTGGAAACCATTGTAACAGGTTCAGGTTTAAGATCTGGCAGAGAAACACGTATGGAATGAATCACCCCTTTACTCTCCTTAAAATAATATTTACCGTAGAAAATAACAATTTAAAATGCTCAAAAAAAACTAAGTTCTTTTAGAATAACAGCTTTCAAAGAATCTATCCATATAAAAAATTGATGCAATTCTCAATATTTAACCATCTTACAAAATCCTAAAAGAAACTAAACTACGCTAAAAATAATTATAAATCATTGGTTTTCTAATATTTTTCTTACATCCAGCATTCAGGTTATATGACAACGCCATTTAATATTTATAGTGCGTAATAAAATCTTAATTTGATAATTGAGTCATTTTATTTAATTACGGCGCTCAAACATAAGCCGTAAACCAAAAGTTCGCCGTCGCAGCGCGGTAATTTATTGCACGACCATCATCAGCGATATCATAACAATTATTATTTTTAATTATATATGGCGAATAATGGAGCGGCGACAAAAGGGTAACGAGTAACGAAGCCGTAATATTAAAACCCGAAATTGATCATGCCATCTTAGGAAGATGTATACCATCTTCTTAATTAATCTCCTCCGGCTAATCCGGGCTCACCCCGTCTCACACCGTTTTGCGAGAGGCCTTCGTTATCTTGGTAATTACTAATTGGTAATCCTCGAGTCGTTTGCATAAAAATACCCCGCCAGCATCTGCGTCAGACTACCAGATGACTTACCGCACCAACACCATCCCGCAAATCCCGCATAGTTGCAGAGGAAACACCGAGTTAAAAGTTAACGTAAGAACCCGGTGGTAAAGGTAGGGGACGCAGTTTTTCCTCTACACTTTGAAAAGCTACCAAATCCACTGAAGAAGGTTATGAAAAATCTTTGCGTCAATTTATTTTTCAGCAGATTTGGTTTCTTGGTAGATTTATTTTTATTGGTTAGTTCTAAGCGGCTTTTTACTCCCCACTCACAGTATTTTTTTGTTAATTTAATGAGAACAATTCTATTCAAAGGCTGATTTTTTTATTTTTTCATTAATTTGTAACAATGGTTTTTCTATGCCTCAGAAGAGTTCTACATTATTAAAAGTTATATAAAAAGCCCTCTTCAACCTTTTGTAAACCCTGGTTTCCCCGGGGGAAACCCATCTTTGGGGAAACTTACCAATGAACCCCGGTCTTGTAGAGAATAACGTTGTAGGAGAGAGGAAACACAAAAACCGGCAAGTGATTCCGCAACCGACTAGTGTAGGTACGGCGTACACTGTATACGATAGATAATACAATAAAGTTACCGTAAACGCTGAACACAGCTTCATTTTGCTTTACTTCGTTAAGATTTTCCATGCCATGACAACATAATTCCATTTGCGAGTCTGACCTTCCAGAGTAGCATAAGAGTAAATCTAATTCCATTGGACTTTGAAATAAGACTGAAGCTAGCAACACTGACACTAGAGCCCGGTATCGCAGATCGCGGTGCACCCACTCCTCCACCGTGTTATCCTAGGTTTAGTATTTGAACCTTCTGTACCAAGGTTTAGTTTGATAAATCTTCAAATTATTTTGAAACTAGTCTCGCAAATCCTGCAGCAACCACGACGCAAACTTCAAGCTTCCCGTGTCTTCTTATCAACGTTTCGAGATATGAATGAGATTTGAGAAATGCACGGTTTTTGCTAAATGCCCCGGCAGCTCCTTTCCTAATTCCTACGCTAATGTTTGTTTCAAACTTGAGTCATTTGATGCAAGAGAATACGCTTGCGAGATTCTCTTTAACTCGGTTGATAATATAATTTATTAACTGTTTTGTTAATGAGTATTTAAGGGGAACAAAAAGTATAAGAGATTAATTCCGTAGCCTTTTGACCTCTGTGACTACCGAGATTTAATGAGTTATCAAGCTTTTTTACTGTAATTAGCAATAAATATACCCACCGTCTGGCACTTAAAAGTATACAAAAATTTAAGGCGCTGCGATTTTAGAATAAATCTTTTTTTATTATTAAACAATTTGCAAGGACGATAATTACATGGAAAAGCGATTATTTGTGTTTATGAAATGTATGTAACGAAATACGCATTTATTAAATGTTAAATCAAAATAAAACTCAATCTAATTCACCTATCGAAATCATAAATTTTAACGAATACGTAAACATAATCGACAAATGTTGTTTTGGACTTTTCCTTTAAAATGAAATGTTAACCTCGAATGTGAACGTTTTTTAATGTGTAGAACAAATTTAAAAAAGAGGTTGAATAGCTTGGCGGTGCCAGAGTAAAAAAAAAATAGTTCCACTTATAAATGTTTTCATTTTATTGCCAAGTATACTAACTCAATTGAAGTCCTTCATGACAGGTCAGTAAGAACCGTATTTAAATACCTAGTACTGAAAATATATTGCATGCATTCCATAGTAAGGTTATCTCATAATCGCCATGGTAAAAACACACATGGAAAGGTTGCTTGAAATGGTTATGCGAATCTGATCTGAAAAGCCAGGTACTTCCCAACCCTCCTCTTTCTCTTTAAGTTCATTGCCCCACTTCCTGCAGTCTCCTTATACGTTCCACAAAATGGGAATGTAACAATTGTTTCATTGACTGTGGCTACTTGGGACTCCCAAGGGCTTATTGGCTTTGCACAGTTACCTATTTAACCCGTAACAACTTCCGAATCAAAATCTTTATTGATTTAATCTCTTGTTATGAAATCTGACTAGAAACTTTAAATTATGAAAAAGGTACTTACGTACAAGATATTATTACTAAACACTAGTTAGTAAAGGCAAATTCTTTTCAGGGTCGCACGTTTGAATGTATTTGTGCGCACCGATAGTGTTTCAGATTGGTTCGAAATTTGAAACACCCACCTGCAGTCGCCTATAACCCCCCAGGGGTGATATTATACAGTACACTACTACACAAGCAAGAATCTTTTAAAAATGATTCTACTGTACCGATGCATTACAAATTTTATGTTTGTTGAGAAAGCCTGACAATGATGACGGGGATCAAAAAGAGTTTTAGTTATCCTTTAGTCTTACCGGCACAGGCATCTCTACCAATTGAGCTATTAAGACCTAATTATTTTCCACCATTTATATCGATCAAAACATATAAATGTCAAATAAAACATTATCATTATTGTGCTAAATTAATTCCCATATTTTTTTGGCTGCTTGTATGATTTCAAAGTTCTATCTGAATACATTTGTAACCAAGATTTTAGTTAATAAAAATCAATTGGCAGAGACGCCAGTCCCGATATCTGGGTTCGAGTGCCGACCGTTACCTTTATATTTTCCTTTTCATATTTCATTGAGATTTTTAAATTTTATTTTCTACAATGATTAAACTTTTATTAATACTTAATATAAGTTCAACATCTTGAACATACTAAATTCATTAAAAAAATCCGCACCCACCCTTGAACTTCGTCTGATACCTGTCAAAATTTCGTCTAATAATCCAACTTCAACCAAAAAACTATGTATTCCTGTCATGGGGACTAGGTTATTTGCATGGACCACGATCTTCACATCTCTCCGATCGTTTCTTCCTCAACCTGCCTCCAGAGCTTGTTGTTTTATCATATACGAGTGTATACACCAAAGTGCTTTCATTATTATGAGTTGGAAAATGTCCAGACAACGCAAATACCATTATAAGATTGTCTCGATCAAGGTCGCGCAGCATAGCACATAAAATAACGCGAAAGGTTGCGTAATTTCTTTATTGCGACCGCGGAATAATTAAAACCGTCTCATAAATATTTAACAGCCTCATCAAACTAATAATTACTCAAACAAATAAAAATGTAAGTTTTCCGAAAGCATCCCGAAAAAGAAAAATGCTACTGAAATTAATTTCAATTACTCCGGGCAATAAAGGTTTTCGGTGTTCATATCTTATCTTCAACTTCTTAATTCTTATGTAGATTACCGTCTCTATTTATCCACTTGATTTATTTTCTCCCCGCCCTTCAGCGGCAGTGCCTATATACTGCCTGAGGGCAAAGCGCTTTGGCTTTATAACAAATTCACAATTTTTGCTGAAAATGTGGAAAGCTCAAGTGATTTATTCCGAGTGTAAGTACGTAATCAAATATTTGTTTTCCTTACGCAGTTGAATTGAATTAAGTCTTAACCGTTAGGAGAATGGAAACAGAGGTTTGTACATAAAAATATATTGTTTATTCGGTTTTATTTCGAGAACAATGCATTGATTCGCTTTCGTATTTCGGTTCAAGATATACTCAACGGCTTAGGTGGATTGAATACAAAATTATATTGATGTAATTCAACACCGAAATAGAATCAAATGATTTGAATGGGGTGATAAAAAGGCTTTACCAGAATTATTTCCCTTTTACGTGTAGCTTTTATGCGAATCCCTAATCGTGTTATTTCTTTAATTTGTTTTGGTTGTTAGTGAATTTTTGCTACCCATTTTTGTAGTGTCGGCAGTTGACAGCCGTTGTGTATCAATAATATTATAATATGCGCGAAAACTCTTGAACGGTGAGCCGTTCCCTGGAAATGGAGTTTTTACGGATCTGTGTCGAGTCAACTATTTATTGGTTAGGTCTTGGCCTAAGTCTAGTAGAATCTAAATATATTTATCAAAAAACTATCGGACTTTCTATAGCTTATAGGACTAGCGACAAAAGTGAAGTTGTGGTAGAGGAAGAAGAAGTTTTAAAAGTTTCCGGCTGTTCATTTCTGGCTATTTTTGTACCGAGCGTCATTATAATTTAACAACAAAATTTAATATTTTAGGAAGTTTACTTAAACGGTTTAGTAAAAGCTAGCGACAACTAGGTGGTAGTTTGCTTTACAGCATCGGACGAGACAAAACAAGTAGGTGCTCCTTCAAAGTTGGATAATAATGGAATGTTTCCCTGCGGAAGCGGTGGGTGCTCCGGTACACCTATACGCGCCCGTAAAATCCAACTACACAATACAGATTATTTAGGCTGTTACAGTCTTCCGATTAGCGCGAAACATGAAATAGGTCGTTTGCTTTGTCGGGGGGCAATTATCCATTGTGATATGAACAAAGAAAATGTAGAATTAAATCTAATGATGGTATATACCATGCTGAGAGTGCTGACTATAAAATGCACAACATTTAACATTGACCCTTGCTGCGCCGTCAGTGGCGCGATTGCGCTACCCTCTAACCCTTAACGGCCGTTATAATGAAATTCTATCCTCCGACATGATGAGTCGTTATCCTCTATATTACGCCCGATGTGTTGGGACAATGGATTTAACGGGATCCCTTTGTCCTTTATCCAGGATATTTATATGGCCGTCTGCTTTCGTGTTGATACTTGAATTGTTTTTATGCAAATCGAATCATTTTACACCTCCGTGATATGACCGACACGCTCCGACGCGTGAATATTAAGTAAACATAAGAATTGAATATGGCCGTTTAGATTCGAGCCCTGACACGCGACGCGGACCCGAATAGGTACGGGGTACGGGGATAGTGCAACGAAAGAAACTGGCGGTGTGATTCGAAATGTTTGTTACCCAGCGTAGGTCCAAATGTAATGGGGCTTGTCAAATAGCCCGGCAATTCTATTCAAGTGGAGTAGTAATTGTGGTAAATGTGCGAATCATCCTGGCGAATAAAATAAACTAATATCCGTTGTGTGATGCGAGCTCCATTCATGAATGGGTCATGTAATCCACCTATAAAAATCCTCATATCAGTGACTAAACACATATATTTATCGATTTTTTAAATGTTACTACTGCACTACCCGGAGCCAGTGGAACTATCGCATCTCAAATGGCTGATAAAAGTGGGGAGGGGAAATGGATGGGAAAAGAATGGGTGGAATGTGCCCGATTATTCATATCTAGTTCTGAATAGTGTTCCTTAACAAGGGCAATACTTGGAATACTGGGGAAATATAATACGAGTATTCAACTTGTTTTAATATTATGTTAATTGTATGCGAAATAACACACATTACTTAAAATAACAATTTATTTGAACACATTGTATTTCGAACCCGCGACCTCGGTCTCGGGAGTCAAGTTACTTAACCACTCGGCCACGGAGGTCGCCAATATACGGAATTTAGCAATGTATTATGGTGAAATTCATCTTAATGACAGTAGTAATTTCAATTTATTTATTTAAATTTGTGATTTTCCAAATTTCCTTCGGTCCAGAGTTGAAAAGTGCAAACAAAATAATGCAGGCACATATTTTAAAAACAAGCAGACATATAGAATAAAATCTACTCAACCGCAAATAATCACTTATAAAATATTAGTAAATCCGATGAGAAAACACTTCGTCGGATGCTTATAAATTTTATCTTAATACTTCCTAAGTACCGGCCCGCCGCGGGTAAAAAATAAGACAATATATTTTTCGTAATGACCGCCATTATTTTTATCATCTGGAATAAGGCATGATGAGTGGTTGAGAATAATATGTACTTTTTAATAAATAAGCGCAATACAGGCGACGCTGTCCCATTACCGAAAATATTCACTTAAAAAATCATTAATCATTCGTCGTATTTCTAAATATTTTAAAGAAATATTAAATTTTCTGTGGGAAGTATCGTTAGAGTTCGTTCTGTGCTATTCCAGCATTGTGAATATCTATCACCTTGCTGGGAGACTTGACAGCTCGGGGAGACTTGTGATCGGATTTGGGAAAGAGGGGAGAGGGTGGGGTACCCGAGGAGCTGAACGGACCAGATGAAGACTGAATGGGAGAACTACAGGATCGTCATTAAGATCTCAAAGTAACAGAAACACCCGGTATTGCTCTGGTGAAAGACCATCGTTCAGAGGCGAAACTTTTTTAGAAATGGCTTTGAATGTATTTAGTGACCAGATCTGATTAGCCGGATACTTCTCAACCACTGTTTGTCTCATTCATCTTCCCGTATATTTTACTCTCATGACTTGCTTTTGGATGCTGTTAGTTGTGACTTATGCGATACTGATAGCAGCCCACAATTGAGTGCTGATACCAACCCTGATGTATTGCAGTGTGGAATGGAATATGGCAGAGGAAGGATGAAAGTAGACTGAATGCTGTAGAAATGAGATCTCTGAGGCGAATGTGTGGTAAAGCCACGTATGATCGTGTGAAAATGTTGAGATTCGTCAAGAATGCAAGACTGACGTGAGCGTAATGAGTGAGATTAAGAAAGGGACGCTTTGGTGGTTTGGGGATGTAGAGCGAACATACGAAGAAAGGAGTGTAAGGATAATATATGACTCGAATGTGAATGGAAGAAGCCGGGGATGCCCGAGAAAGACATGTCACGATCGAGTATATCAAATACTTGAGTCGGGCCATATCAGAAGTTCGAATAACAGAAGATAATGTATGAGACGATATATGAATGTGAATAAAGCAAGAAGTGTATGCCAAGACCGAGTTGTTTGGTGGTTCGTCCTTTCTAACCACCCCTGCGGAGAAACGGCATGATGGTTAGTCAGTTAGACATCAAAAGTGACGAATTGGTCGCTTTCCCACTCTCGTGGAATGCCAGTGCCGAACCTTGGCTGTTTTCATGTATCGTTTAACCATATTTTTTTAAGGTTTTTTTTTGGAATAACTTACTGAAGATTATAAACCTCAATATAATACATTTTTTAATCATTGAAGATTGTTATCTTAACAACACTTAAAATGAAAAATTAAACCTAACGCAGATTCTGTGTCTTTTCGGTTTCATGTTTCTTTCTAAAAGATTTTAATATTATTTTCTGAGATAATTTTTTTTGTTATTATTTTATAAACGTTATTATAGACTCCACTTTTATGTCGTCAACATGTAATTTTTTTTTTTATTATTGGGAGATTTTATTTAACCATTTCGGACCTTAAGTAAAACTGTCAATAATAATTGATGTTAACAAGCCTGAAACATATTTGATTTTTTTTTCATTAATTGCTATTTTATTTGAATATTATAAATATATATAATTTGGGTATTTGAAATAACATTAGGTTTAAAATAATAAATCATGCTTTACAAACATTTTAATAATTAAAATAAATTACTTAAACATTAAACACTAAAAACATGTCTTCAATGACAAATAAGATTTAAATAGTAAATGTAATATCATGAAATGTTCACTGTTTTCTAATATTGTGTCCTGTGCATTCAAAATCATATCTTCTCAAGCTAAAACTTTATAATATAAAGAGTTTATCTGAAGTGACCTGACAGGTAAGTATATTGCTGTATCTATTTGTACATTATAAGATAAACCCTAGGATATAATATTTGTACAGCGCCCTTGAGGTGATTTATCACAAAATCGCGCTATACAAAGCATCCAACTGTCATTATTATTATTATTCAAAGCATTCATCCAAAAAGACAATTTTCAGGGTGCGGAAGTCGCAAATAAAAGCAAAATTCACCTTTTAAAATATAAACGTGGCTACCGCCTGAACATGTAGGTAAAATCCAATGAAAAAAAATTACGCGCAAAGCCAGTAATGCCAGCAATTATTGGAAAATAAAAACTCCCAATTTTTATTCGCTCTAGATAGGAAATAAAAAAATTCACAAATCTATGAATTTTTAAATGTTCGTATGGTACGAAAGGGTTAAAAGATTTCATAAATAATGGTTATATGTAGAACTCGAGTTTTTTTTAAAGCCTTTGGCAACGTTAAGTAAGTTTGAGGTTTATGAAATAAGTTGTTTTTTTTTTAAACCTGTGAGCTTTTATTTTTCGAAATTCTAACTTTAGAATACAAAATACAGAAACAGAAACGAACCATGAGTAGGAATTCGTATTCACATTCGGGCAAAAAAATAATCTCACTTGCACGCCACGTTAACATATGCAAGTCTGATATTTACCACAAAATTTAGCATTGTTTCTGCATTTGCGCATTGTTACATTATTCTGATTTTTTTTTACATATCTCATACTAGCTATTTATTTATTATTTTAGAACTACAAATGGATACACCAAGTTACTGGTTTCATCTTTAAAATCTGTTTATCACATTCAAATGTTTTCACATATTCGCATTTCATAATTTGTTGTAAAGAAACATCGCAATACATCATAATGCTAACATTTAATACATGCTTATTTCGATTCATAAAATTTCAGAAATTAAAAAAAAAAAACGCCCTTCCATGTGTAATTATCTTCCTTGGAAAGCGTTAAATAACATATAAATAAACACAAAATTATGTTAGAATAAGGACGTCGAACCATCTCCTTTCAGAAAGTACCACTAATTTTAACACTGGTTAAAGTAAAACGTAGTGTTTTCAAAACATGATTTGATGAGCCTATGAGCCAGCTTTGTGTTGCCATTTAAAACCCTTTAAACGATCGCAGCGCCATCAATTATTGTCTACTTTTAAATGTCAGACTGTAAATAAAATATTTCTTTTCAAAACCCATCGCCTACTATCGGGTAAAATCTATTTTTATTTATTCGAAGAGCGGTAATTTTGATAGGTAGGTACTGATTTCTGAATTATACAACCTTTTGTCAATTCATTCAAATCGAGGTTATTTATGTTATATTCGAAAAGAAATATCATTTTATTTGCGATTTCATTCGAGTATGTTATCGTAAACTTAACAATGAAATTTATTTTCTTATTTTGTAGTCAAAGAACGAAACTTCAATTTAGTGTTTATTGTTTTAGTGCCGTGGCGTGATGTGAACCGATTGTAGTTGGAGTTTATTTGTTTATATTAAAAGGCTTGATATTTTTAGAATCGTAATAGCTTATTTAAACTTGGTTCATATAGACGGGTTCTTAATGATTCCAAATGGAAAGTTTGAAATGTTTTCATTAAAAAAATCAATGTTTCTAGAGATAAAACACAATGCTCTTATTATAGACAGATGATTGCATCATTTCGCAGATTTGATAAAATATATTTAAACTACAGGGAGTTTCCTTTATTTAATTTTATCAAACACAGAATATTTAGAAGGGATGAGTTCTTCAATAGCTCCGTCCTGATTTCATGAGGCGTGCGACGCATGACCTAGACAAGTTCGAGTGAGCATCAAGCAATAGTTGAATATTCATGCAAAGTCCCGAAATTTTATTGACATATAAAAACAATTTTTGTTGGTTAGGAACTGCCTTGAACGCTCAGATATCGTTGTTTGGACAGGACTATATGACAGGACAGGGCGATATATGAGCCAGAAAAGTGAAAAGAAGTATCATACAATAGTTGAACATTAACGAAGGTTTCCATTGCATATTATTTTAGTCGCACATGATTTCGTACTGTTTTGCCCTTTTGACGGCTTAATCATTTATTTGCTAGTAGGGAATGTGTGTCGTACGTTATGTGAACTGTCTGGACGGAGCTAATCAGTCACAGATTCGTCAAGAATTTTAGTATTTATACAGGGAACTGCTTCCTTTTAGTCAAAGCAGGTACCCATTCAGTCAATAAATTAGATAACGCCGATGTTTCAAAGTAAGACAATATTCAAATAAAACGAATAGCTAATGATTTTAATCCAATAAAATAATGTACATTATTAATTTCGAGCTACAGCAGCATTTATTTTGTGATATTTATTAAGTTTGACGTCATCAAACTGTATAATGAAACCTTTACCATAAATAAACACCTCGGCTGGAAGTTTTACTCTGAACAGTTCCTCGCGCGCCGAGGTTTGAGGGACGCGTGAATACATCACCATAATAAATGTATCGTTTTATTGATGTTCGTGGAACTTCGACCAGCCGGCGCTAGGTTTGAGAACTAGGTGGACTAAGTCAAACAAAACAAAAAATGAGTTTTTCAGTTTTGACGGTTTGTATGAATAGGACACGGGGCGCTAAAGGGGGCACTCAAAAACATACTTTGTAGTCTGCTATAGCAAGAAATGCTACGAATGATTTATCCATAAATTCTACACGGGTACTTAGGAATATGTATAAAATTCCCAATACAAAAATTCTTAAGCCGAGTTTCTGCACTTGTTTTACAACAAAACAAGAAAACATTGGGGCTTGACCATACACATATGTGTCCAATAATAATAATAATAATAATAATAATAATAATAATAATACTAATAATAAAAATAAAAATAATATAATAATAATAATAATAATAATAATAATAATAATAATAATAATATTATAATAATAATAATAATAATAATACTAATAATAATAATAATAATAATACTAATAATAATAATAATAATAATTATTATTATAATAATAATTATTATAATAATAATAATAATAATAATAATAATAATAATAATAATAATAATAATAATAATAATAATAATAATAATAATAATAATAATAATAGTAATAATAATAATAATAATAATAATAATAATAATAATAACATAGTAATAATATTTCTTATTTCGGGCTAAACGCATGGGGTTGTGCAATGGAAAGTAGACCAAATAGGTATTATGGTACACCATAAAATATAAAACATAAAACAGAAAGGAAATAAATTTACATTATGCACATATAATATGAAATAAAAAGGTTTTACAAGAGGAATAAGACATACAAAAAAAACAATAACAATAATAAGAAAAATGATAATATTTTTGCTTTCCGTAGCCGACTTTTTTTGTGTAATGTTGTTCGTGCAATATTTAAAAAAAAATTCTCAGGATACCCGTCTTTAGTGTATGAAATACTTATTAGAATTTTATTATGCTTCTGTGATTTTCAATCTGCACAAATTTTCAAAAGTTTTGGTATGTATTGAATACAAATTAAAATATTACAGTTTGGGGATTTTCGTCATTGGAAACCTTTGGTATTTTCCAACTTAATTTAAATATGGAATTTACAGATCAATTATTTGTCGTATTGCTTGCATTAGCAACCTGCAAAGTGACGTTTAGTGTCTTATTTGGGTGCTCGTCCGTTATTTTACATTCATAGTTACTTTAATGTATTACTACACACAGCTGTTGTGTCCATTTTCTCACAATATTCATAATTATGTGCACTTATCGGTATAAATACTTTTATAACCTACATCACCTGTGCGGGTATTGCAAATGAGTGAAGTTTTCTGATAATTCGATATAAACGATGTCGTGTTAATAAAAATACTTGGTGTACGGCAGAGGTGTGATCAAATTGTATTTTTTTTTTTAAATAATAATTGTAAAATTTCTCTTTCGCGGTATTGGTAACTGCGTTACTTTTAGCTATAACCTGTATTTTAGGACGTCAGCGCGTGGCGTAAAAGTGGTGTAGCCCATAAAAATTTCTAGCGAAGGAAAACTTTTTTGACGTTTTAAAGTATGAAGGTGATTTTAGTTGACCTAACCACTTCTATTTATTGAAACATTATTTACAGCCCATTAAATTTAAAATACTAACATTATTGAGATATTTTGTGGGTTACGGTATTTCTACGCCAACCGCCTTAAAAATACGATCAATTTTACATCGTGAAAATCGTGAAAAACCTGCCTCCCAGCCTTTCCAAGTAAAACGATTTCTTCCTCCTCTGGTGCTTTCAGAGGGGACTTGTTATCGCAAAACGACCCGTTCTCTTGTAAGAATGTCAACTGTGTACAAATGTAGGCCGCACATTTGACGTATTTCCCGACTATGCACTGGTCTCGAAAGGACCGTCACTGGTGCCTCGGAGCATCTTCTATTGAAATATCGGTAGAAGAAGGTAAGTATTCCCACCTGGACCTGATGCTTGTGCCTTAAAGATTACAGAATCTGCCAAACGGACCACCTGATTTTGCACAGAGTCGAGAGTTTTTTTAAAGGTATTTTTTGACTCCAGACCAGAGATGACTGTCAAGTTCAACTGTAGGCCGTACTTGTTATTTGTGCGGGGTCAACAGTTGTGTACTATTAATTGTCATAGGGTGTTCACATTTGCAGTCCGGAACAATTCTAAATACGAATTTTCACGCAATGGAAGTCATCGCAAATAAACTGAATAAGTGATACGTGGAAGAAAAGCTATTAATCTTACTGAATTGGTGCGGAAAAATTTCCAGATTTTTTTTCGGCCGCTCAATAATTTCGGTGGCACATTACCATGCGCACTCGCTCTCGCAAATGATAAATTGATGCAGCTAAGTCAAAAACAGTCGGGACCGGCGGCGCTTAATGGAGTCGCGGGAAGCATTCTAACGCCATTCGACGTCAAGGAATAACGCCCGTGCCAGGAAAGAATTTTATTTCCTCCCCGCACAATGCATGCGCAATACGTGCATGCAAGTCTCCCTCTCTCGTGCTTTTGAAGAATTATATTGGATTTACTTGAAGGCGTTAAAATGCGATCGAAAAAGATTACTTAAGAAAATATTTCCTACCAACCGTGTAATATAATATTATGTACTAGCTAACGTACCAGGTATTGACCAGGTTTATGAATGGTTTGGAGGAATTTTTTGAGGTTATAATGTGTTACCCCTGCCCCTACTCCCACCCCTACCCATATTTCTACCCATACACCTACCTCATGCAGGATATATCATGCAAGTATGTAGGTACCTTAGCCGAGTGAACAAATGCCATGGGTTCCCATCCAGGCATCGTGGGTTCAATCTTCTACTAGCCAAGTCCACTATTATTGCACGAACAATAATTGTTTCCACTTCTTGTAATGATGGAAGTAAAAGGAATTCTAATATTGTCAGGTTGTTTGTAACCAAGGAAAAGTAAATTTTCTTTGTTTTTTTTTAATGATGTGTATGTACACACATTCACATCTACCGACACCGCACAGTGCTGACACGTAAAGTGGCAGGCACGGCAAAATTAGTTACTTACATTATCTATGAACACATTCACACACGGTGTGATTTGAATACTCTCTCCGGCCAATTTACGTATCTGCACTTCACAGTGTCGGTAGATGTGAATAGACCTTGTATCAGCACGTATCCGACAGACTTTAACCAGCAATTATATCAGGGGCGACGCGTGAAATTTTTTTTTTCTTTGTTTTTAATAAAAAAAATGTCACCGGAGACCAAAACGACGTCGACATTTTTGATTCCATATGAACTCAGGAATCGCTTGTTAAAGTTTGTCTAGTACCTTTTGATTAATCCTGTACATCATATATAATTACACATATATAGCAGTGTGCAATGTAATGAAAAAGTTGTGCTTCGACACCTCTCAAACGGTGAGACCAAGTAAAATTTGTACAGCTTTTGAGTTTTTTTTAACTCATTATTAATTATTCTAGCTAATTCTATTTCTATTATGACCTACAGAGCGATTTCATTAAACATTAAAATAAACCAAAAACAAGAAATGCTCAATAAAAAACAATGTGTTTTGAATTTCGGGCAAGCCGTGTAGTACCTACTAATAAGCAATAAAATTGTATCTTTTACCAAGACGTCGAATGAAAACGGATATATATTATTTATAACGAGAAAGACGAAGACCGCAGTTCTCTCCCGAAGTAATCACAGATCTCCAAGCACTTTGATGAAAACTGTTTCACAGAAGATTATCTGTAGCAAGGCACGGTGCAAGATCACTTGTAGATCACTTCTGGCTTCTGGTCTTTGACAACATCCATTACCTTTTGTAGTTGAGCATAATAATAATAATAATATTTCATATCATTTTACCATAATTATATTATACTTATAAATGGCAGATATCCTGGCATATCACTTTTAACCTATATAATTTTTCTGTCATACATAATCGATGACAATGTGATGAAAATGTTATCTCTAGCCAGCGAGTCTGCGTTCCTGCTCCCCGCACGCAATGTAAGGTACAATTTTTATTTTATTTTTTATATGAATACCGCACAAGGGTCTCAACTGCTCCCAACCGTCTGGAGCCAGTGAGACTATGGCATGCCCAATTGGGGAATGTTGTGAGGCTGAAGGTATTGGGGAGGGGAAGGAGAGGGAGTAGAGGAAGGTGGGGAAATACCTGGCTATTCAGATCTGGTCACCAAACACGGCTAAAAGCCATTTCAAGCAACTTTTCAATTCTGAATGGTGGTCTTTCACCAGGGCGATACTGAGAGTATCTTTCACACTGGACCTTAGATTCGTTTCTCGCCTTCGCGTCGCTCCATTCAACACCTTCCTTCAGTGTCACAGTACCGCGTCCTTCTGATATTTTATATATAACTAGCCAATGAATACCCGGCGTTGCTCATATATATATATATATATATATATTTGTTTTTAATAAAATCATGAAGTTGTGAATTCTTGCTTTTCGTTCGGGTGCCATAATTTATTTGTCATCGAAATAAGTGCCTTGTGATGACTATTACTATCTCTAAACAAAGAAGCATTCTTTCGAAAATTTTATTACATCAAAGTTATTTTTTTTTTTAATATATCTAAATAATAAAGTTCTTAAGTAGGTACCTACATGACCTACATGTGTTTCCCATTAACAAAATATTCTACCGAAACAAACCTTCTTTTGAATATGTAATATGTAGCTAATCAGAGTGGTATATCTACGGGCTAACCTCAATACAACATGGCGGGTTCAATTTTTTCATACAAATTTTAAAACATAATAGCAAGATTTTAACATGTTGGATTTTATTCAAACCTTCCGGCATTAATAAGAACAAACTGCGCTATTTTCAGAAAATCGGTAATTTTCGAGAAAATCGAGGACACACAGACAAACATTCATTTTTGTATATAGAAGTTTAGAAAGGTGTATTGTATCTAATAAATTAGCCTATACCTTCACCAGGTAATACAGTTAGCAATACTAGTGCACATTTCTACATGACCATCGCACAAGCATTCCAACCAATGGCATTATAGCAATCCCAATTATTGTGGAATGCATGAGATTGAAGCTAGTTGCGAAGGGATGGAGTTGCAAAAGAGGAATGTTGAGAAATACCTGGCTTTTCAGATCGGGTTTCCAAACACGGTTAATGCCATTTCAAGCAACGTTTCGATTCTGAGTGGTCTTCTTTCACCAGGGTGATACCTACATAAAGTATCTACCTACTATCTACATCTATAACCTCCGGGGTCATGAAATTTGTAAAGCTTTTTCCGTCTCCAAAATTTTGAAGGTCAACGCAATTGTTTACAGCTCGCAAAGTTATTTCCGTTATGAGCTATGGAACACCGAAATTTTTATATGTTTTTATTATTTAAATAATCAGTTAGACAGATGTTTTGTTTTATACTATGGCCCCCTTAGAGGTAAAACTCATTAAGAGCCAAATGAGCCATACGACACATAGTGAGTTTTACCTATAATGGGACGATTTTACTCATTAAGAACCAAATGAGCCATACGACACATAGTGAGTTTTACCTCTAATGGGACGATTTTACTCATTTATTTACAATATCAGTTATTTTATAATTATATTAATTTAGGTTATTTAGTGTATTTTTTATCGCTCTTTCGTTAGTTGTACTTATATTTGATTATTTATGTCCTTAGTTTCTAAATTATTCATGTAAGCGAGTCTGCTGCTCATGAAAATTTTAAGTCATAGTTTTAATTTGTGTACGAATATATTTATGGCCTGTTATTTTACACTGTTATTATGTTGGGTTAGTTAATGTAAAGCGCACTTGAGGTGACCCGTCACGAGATTGCGTAATAGAAATAAACTTTTAATTGTTATATGTTTTGAGGGTATCTTTGACTATTAACATTTCTTTTAAATATTTTCCCCGCACCGATGTGGCTTAGGCACGTGCACTTCACCGGAATAGCATTCCTTTTGGCTCCCGTGAAATTCGAGTACCAATCCACAAAGAGTTTAATACCCATGTATGGTTTCGAATTGTCCAACAATAAAATTGAATAAAGACGGTGGCATTTATGGTCGCAGTTTAAACGCATATGTTCGTACGTTATCGACGCACGCATGCCGTACCGATGAACAATGTTACTTTCGATTGCTACTTTCATTTATAATGCAGTTTGCATGGGCATATGACATTAAAAACAAGATGTCAAGTAGCTCTTCATTCCAATAAAGTTTGGTTACTTGAGATAAAATAACCCGTGACAAATCACCGATTCAAGTCGGGAGGACTACATACCTCAGTTTCCCTACGATTAATGCTCCGTGGCCTCGATTTGTATGCTATACCACAGTTTTATGTTTTATCTGAGTACCGCACAAGAGTCCTAGCTGCTCCCAAGCGTCTGGAGCCAGTGAGACCATGGCATCTCTAATAGAGGTATCTTGTGAAGCTGAATGTAGTGAGGAGGGAAATGAGATGTGAAAGAGAAACTTGGCCTAAAGCCATTTCGGGCAAAGTTTCGATTCTGATCGGTGGACCTTCACCAGGGCGATACTGAAAGTATCTACGACTTTGGAACGTGTCGCAAATATACTATATATTACCTTTTAAAATGAATAAATTGTGAAATAGTACAAATTAATCGAATAAAATTTACTTGCGTACGCCGGGATTTGAACCCGCGACCCCCGGATTCATGGCCAAATATCCTAACCAACGGAGGGCAACATGTACTGTACAGTGCGTATTTATTTATGTGTAATACTGCAGTGCAAACGCATCTAGTAAACGATGGAGAAGTCTAAAAGAACCTAGAGTAGCACACTAACAAACACCGGAGCAGAAGCAACAAGACCTGTAAAGAACTCAACCTTTGGGGAATGCGAATTATTTAACCTAGTCAGGGACCTTGGATCTGTGTTTTTATTTTGCTTGTTCATAATCGCTCTGACAAAATCACCAGTATGTGATTTTTTTATCATCCATAGGTACTAGCTGTTAGCACTGATGCTTTATTTGTTCTCCGATTCCCAATTTTTCATAAAACATTTGATGTGGAGCGAGAAGCGAACGTTAATCGGGGTGTTATTAGTCAAAACCATGTTCAGAATAGGACAGCTGACTTAAAAATGAACGAGAATTTTCATCCAATCGGTGTTATTTGTATTCCCACGACAATTGCTACTGTTGTTTTTTTCCCGCCTATATTCGTGGCCAAAACAGAATTTTTGCTAAAAATCGTGAAATAATTGTACAATATTTTCATAAGCCGTAAATTTTGCACAAATAAACAAAGTTAGGCTGGGTGTGTACATTCTATGTAAATACCCTCTCGGGGGAATTTGTATGGCATAATGTTTAAAGGCGTCGGGTCAATTCATGAAACTGTAGGCATCCAGAAATTCAATACTTTTAAATGGGCATTCAGCGTATTCTTAAGGCTACTCCACTTAATACAAAAGGTAAATAATGTGCAGCTGGTGTTACCTCCACTTGAAACCTGAACCCTCGTTACACATCACAAGAATTCGATAGCAATGACGGATATTCACGATAATTTATGACAGTCGGAAATTAAAAATTCTTATGACTCAGGATTTATTAATTTATTCATTTGTGCTTTAATTCCATTGTAATAAAATCTAATAATAAACCATAAAGCGGACTTATTTTTTCCCTGCAACTGTCATCTTCTGATAGGTAAGATGCCCATAACGAATTGAATCCAGTTCAGTCTCAAATAAATGAAGATACGAAAAACCAATTATAAGATGATGCTGGCAACAGCGTCAGAAGGTATTCTTAGATACATACCAAATACAACATCCATAACTCAAAACACCCTGTACAAGAAATTTAACACCTTTTAATGAGTGATCCCTCGACAGCTTAAAGTATCATGCAAGTTATCGCGTAGATTTGATTTAGTCTATTCGTAAATTTATTCAAAATGGTTTATTGTTTTACTTTCTCTGTGTTGTTTTTGTATTGGACTGTAATGAGTATGTTTATTTTTAATATTAATATTAACATATAAATCTTTTTTTTGACTGCATGTATCTTTAAATTATTTTTAAGTGTACTACACATATGTTATTATGTTAACAAAGTAGATTATTTTATTTGACTTTACCACGAAACGAAATGGAATACTTGCTACAAAACGTCCCAAGCTAGCGTAGCAAGTAATAATAATAATAATATTGTAATAATAATAATAAGAATAGAATATAAGAATAGGAAGTAATATTTGTACAGCGCCCCTGAGGTGATATCTCACAAAAGCGGCGCTATAGAAATGGTCCGATTATTATAAATATTAATAATAATAATAATAATAATAAAAATAATAATAATAATAATAATAATAATAATAATAATAATAATAATAATAATAATAATAATAATAATAATAATAATAATAATAATAATAATAATAATAATAATAATAATAATAAAAATAATAATAATAAAATAAATAACAATAATATCTTTATTGTAATTAAATTTAACTATATCTAAGACATGTATAATAAAATAATGTAAGTGTACAGTGGTTTATAAGGAAAAATAGAAAATAATATAATAAAAGTTATAGTTGAAGTTTCACATAACCCGCCTCACTAGGCTAGCCTGTGTTGAGGCAGTAATTTTGCAACTTATTTTATAGTTTTAAAATACCTATGAAAATATACTAATATTAAGGTATGCTTGGTAAATCATTAAACCAATAATTTCGAATTTGGGTGAGTGCACCGGTAAATACCCTATCATTACTTTTAAACCAATTTTTTACATTTTGTTTAATATTTTTTGGGTATCAGATTTTTTTATGCTAACTGGAAGAATGTTGTAAATTCTTGTCGCTAAATACCTAAAATTCCGTTGCCCAAAAGTAGTATGAATTACAGGAATTTGGAGTAAATCTTTGTTGGCATTTCTAGTGATACGAGTATTTAATCTTTTTTCATAGTATTTACTTTTGTTTGAATAAAGATTAGTGAGGATTCTTTTAGCGTAAATCTACCGAACGTCAAATACGCTCATTATATTAAAGATTAAATTAGAGTCTGTAATTAGATGTAGCTTAAAGATTATTTTTGTAATCGTTTTCTGTGCCTTTGTGATTGGGTCTAATGCAGATGAAGTACCACAGTAATAAAATGAACCCTACAATGAATAGTTGCTAATATACATGGTGTATGAGAACATAGCCGACAAACTTTAACCAATGATTCCTGATTTTATTTAGAGTAAAAAATTTGGAATTTCGGTCTCCGGTTTTGTTTATTGTTTTTTTTTCTCATAAAAATATTTAAAAAAAAAAAAAACTAAATAACGTATTAGAGAGTTAGAATTTTGAAATATTAAATAATTATAATTAATTATTTCTTCAAACGATTGGTATTCACTTTGTGGCGTAAAAATAATAATTTCAAGTATAGACAAATGAAAATAATAATAAATTAAAATATTAAATAATAATAATTTTTTATTAGCATTTTTGATTAATTACTTATGTACTTTAAACAATTTTTGTTTATGTTTATAATTTGTCTATTCTTATGTTCTAATTTTTATCATTTGTATGTACTTGACAATATTATTTTTGGTATTCATATATTCCCGATGAAGAAAGCATCGCTTTCGAAACTTTAAAATGTATAATTAAAGTATAATTTTTTATTCATTTAACTATAATTAAATCAAGAAACCAGAAAAAGAATTCATACAAGAACAAAATGCCATCTACATGTTTTACTCCAAAGAGGCTCAGGAATCACTATTTAAAGTTTGTAGCGTATGTCCTGATACACCCTTCATATTATGTATATAGATATGAATAATATTTCACTATGGTTCTAAAATACAATAATATGTATAAATGTATGAAGGTGCGTTAAATTTAATTTAACTGTCATGTTTTTAATGAAAATGTTCCCTTTGACAAATTTATGCAGTAGGGTACTACAAGAAACACACACGCTAAAATGAAATACATTACAATCTCAAAATAACGTCACACTACAGTAAACCGTCCACGGCCTACTTTTATGAATAAAATAAATTATTCAACCATCACATTATTTCAAAAACAACGTTTTTAAAGGGAGGCCTTACTATATACTTATATAATTTATGGTTGGTACTATAGCACAATATTTGTTCGAAGATAACCATTATTTTATTAAAGGCGTTTATGCGCATTGCTTATAACTTACAGGTATTTTGTCGCCTTTTCTTTATAATGGTATTTAAAATCCATTTTTAGTATTTCTTATAAAAGGGTGTATTTTATAAAACATGTGCCATGAAACTTTTTTTTTGCTCAGTAATATGATAAATATATATGCTATAACGATTGATTGTCCAGTGTTTGGATTATTTGAATGTTGACGTACCTACTCAGCCGTTGGGGTGATTTTCTCATGAAAACAACGCTATGGAAAAAAAACAATAATAATCATTGTTTTTATTGGAATAACACTTATCGAAGCTCATGAAACTCTTTTTTTTTAACCATTGAAGATAGTATTAAAAAAATCTCAAATGAAATGTGAAAACGAAAATATACAGAAAATAAATAAGGTAACGGTTTCATCTAGGACTCATCGGTCCGTGTCTGTTTCTGTGTCTTTTCTGTTTCAAATTTCATTTGGGATATATTAATATCATCATCTTCGCTGGTTATAAAAAAAAATATATATAAATATATATATATATATATTCCGTCCATATATATGTATATATATATATATGAAAGTAATCTGAATGCCGTAGAAATGAGATCTCTGCGGAGAACGTGTGGTAAAACCATGTATGATCGTGTGAAAAATACTTTTTTTTTTTTACAGTAGGAACTTATACCCGCTAAGCCACTGCGAGTAGCTTGTCAGCAGGAGTTTATTTCAACAATATAATATAATACAACAATAAATAACAATCATCACATAAAAGTAGGGGTAAAATTATTATATATATAGGCGCATGCATGTTGTGATCAATGTACATAAGTTGAAAAAAACACTGATTTACACAATATTATATATAATTTAAATCGGTTTAATCGATTTAATCGATTTAAATAATATAATATTATATTGAGATTTGTAAAGAATGCAAGGCTGATGTAAGTCTCATGAGCAATATTAAGAAAGGGACACTTAGATGGTTTGGGCATGTAGAGCGAATAAACGAAGAAAGGAGGGTAAGGAGAATATATGACGCGAATGTGAATGGAAGAATAAGCAGGGGACGCCCGAGGAAGACATGGCACGATCGAGTGAATCAATTCAAATCAAGTCAGAAGTCGGAATAATAGAAGAGAATGTATGAGACGATGAATGAAGCAAGAAGTGTATGCCTATATCGAGTTGTTTGGCGGTCCGTCCTCTCCGCCCACCCCTGCGGGGAAACGGCCTGATGGTTAGTTAGTTACTTGTATAGTGCTCTGTTTTATTAACAATCTATGATAATGACTTGCAACTGGCTAACAGGTTCCATCCACCAGTTCATCGACCAATAATACAAAACTGTATGTACAATGCATTAATTTAACGAATGAAGATAATGCTGCATTAAAATGTAAATATTATTTATATTACGTACAGGCATTTATTACTCTTAACTAACTTTGCGTACCAAATGTCCCGTTGTGATAATTCTCAGTTCCCATAAACATTCCTATTAAAACTGAAAATCTTACATTCACCGGCGCATTGATTAATAGTCTGTCCGTCACATAGCGGCATATTGCATAAGATCAGAACGGGAAATGCATTTATCAAAATTAAAACGCCACGATAGTGGTGACATGTTATACTAGTAGTAGGTAGCTCTGCCGCCGTATCGCGATACGCCACTGGCGATCTGATGTCAGCTGGCAACAGATGAAACTTTAAAAAAATATTTATTTAATGGTGTATATTTTTGGTGCGGGTATATTTCGGCCACCATGCTACGAATATTCCATTGTTATGATGTACGAACTTCTACAGACATTTTGATACATACAGGCTGTCCGGGAGTAAGGTGTAAAGTGCAGTAACTTTGGCAGGTGATTCTATATGATAGTAAAAAAGATGAATAACATAATTTTAGGTATTCCATTTTTTTTCTATACAATTTTTTAACCATAGAAGAAGTCTTTA
The DNA here is from genome assembly GCA_022606495.2 of Halesus radiatus. Taxonomy (NCBI): domain Eukaryota; kingdom Metazoa; phylum Arthropoda; class Insecta; order Trichoptera; family Limnephilidae; genus Halesus; species Halesus radiatus. The sequence continues at coordinate 20,648 of JAHDVE020003606.1, read as the reverse complement.
AAAAAAAAAATCAAACATTTTTTACTTATTATAAAACGTTGGAATTTCGAATAAACTTGTTAATCTTTTTTACGTGCACTATGACGTTTAATCACCTCCTGGAGTTATTGCACACCTTGTACACAGGCATAAGCATAAATAGTAATACACAATCATTGTGGGAAAAGCAGGAAAAGGAAGAAGCAGCAGGGGACGCCCGAGGAAGACATGGCACGATCAAGTTAATCAAATACTCGAGTCGGGCCATGTCAGAAGTCGGACTAATCGAAGAGAATGTTTGAGACGATGTATGAATGTGAATGAAGCAAGAAGTATATGCCAAGATCGAGTTGTTTGGCGGTTCGTCTTCTCTGCCCATCCCTGCTGAGAAACGGCGTGGTGGTTAGTTAGTTAGTTACAATAATTTATTAAGGAAGATAAAGGAAGGTATAATGCACTCCAGTGGCGGCTCGTGACTTTTGAGTGAGCTATAGTGCTAAGATTGAAATTTTGAAAATCATAATCAAATCATTTTCGGCTTTAACATCATCAATAACGTCGTATTTTTCAATCTTAGCACTCTAGCTCTCACAAGTCACGAGCCGCCACTGATGCACTCAGAGAGGAAGAATATTTTGGAACCCGTTCTCTGATAAAATATGTCTGCTCTCCAGGTCTTCGTTATTATTGGTGATTCTTTTCCCGAGCCATGGAAGCCTGAGTGATACGCTTTCATGCACCTATTGCGCATTTGTTGCTTGAATAATTATCGGCTGTGTTGTGTTGCATTCGCTCATTGCCAGAACCTCCTCCACACCATTACTCCCTCGACGGCGGATATTCTCCTTGCGTTTTATCACAAAAAAAGCTGACGGATGAAGAGGGCTGACGGGACGAGGCATGTGTATCTACTACAGTCTAGTGGCCAACATTACAGAATTTAGAAATAATGTGAAATATCACCAGAAAATCGTCTCACGGTCGTATATTTCGCATCTCCGTCATGGAATAATACAGTAACACGGTGAAATATTGTTCACATTGACGAAGTTTACTTTCAATTTTTATTTGTATTACAATAGCTTGACGACAACACAAAACCAATAGGTACAATAAGTACATTATTTTTTTTGTATTTAGATTTTTAAGCTGGGGGATCAACTGACCAAATTGAACCCCCCAGCAAAAACATTTTCATACTGTTTTTTTATTAAAAAATCATTTTCAGCTACAATAACATCAATAAAGTCAAAATGTTTTTATTTTTATTAAAAAACCCTTGTAACTTTTTTCCACTTATTTATTTTCGACCGGACCGGTTTCACCCTATCACGGGCATCCTCAGACTGGTACAATGAATACTAAATCTATGGTAGACATAGCATCGATGTTGGAAGTGAGTTCCCTGCTTTCTAATATTGTTTTTATTATTTGAAATTTATTTTACTACTGACGGTACTGTTTATTATGTTTTTAAAAACTACTTTCGGGATGGTTTATTACCCTCTGGAAGACGGATTACATTGTGTATATTTACTGAAACTATGTTTTTTTTTTTAAATTATATAAAGTCATTCGTCAGCTTTTATTTGAACAGATGGTTCTTTCTAGTTTTGTTATTTCCCTAAGACGGAAATCACAGTTTCAAAATTAAAAATAATCAATAATGTCGTTTTTTTAATATGAATACCGCACAAGAGTCCCAACTGCTCCTACCCGTCTGGAGCCAGTGAGACTATGGCATCCCCAATTGGGGAATTTTGTGAGGCTGAAGGTACTTGGCAGGGGAAGGAGAAGAGGTAGAGGAAGGTGGGGAAAATATTAGCACTCTAGCAGACTAAAAAGTCACGAGCCGCCGCTGGTACCTACCTACATTCTTCAAATCATCTAAAAAGGGTTTATTCTAGTTTCTCTACATTCTCTCCAAATGTAATCTTATTATGTCTTTATCAATGTCCGATGGCATTTTTCATAAAAGAAGATTCTACCCCTCGAAACTGGGCCAAATAAACTACCGGAGAGAAAAAAATATGGTCGTGACAGGGGCCTTGTTTCTTGGGAGTCTTTTTTTCGTCACATTATGTAGGACGACCCGTGAGATATTTCTGATGATATTGGCGATAAGTTCCGTGACGACCATATTCGGGGGATTTGCGTCAAAGCATATTGTGAGATCATTTTAATTTATGTTTTTAATTATTAATTACTTGATTTTAATCATACATCTACTTTGATATTGTTATTAACTGCACCAATGATATAAAAGCTAAAACAGTATTTTTAATGTTTTCCAATTGTTGGAATATAATACACATTATGGAAGGTGCATCGTTCTCAAAAATATATTATTTACCTATGATTGGTCTGGAATTAATTACATCTGTTATTTTTCAGACATTCTAGTTTAAAAACAGTTTTTTTTTATTTAAAATTTTGTAATTGTTTTTTCATTCTAAGTAAAAAAAAAAACACAGTTTTCAACTGCCAAACTAAGCCCAAACATGGCCGTATTGCAGTCGAGGTGTTATCTATATATATATATATATATATAGATATATATATATAGATATATATATATATATACATAAATATCAATGTAAGTTTGTTTGTTTGTTCTCGAAAATCACTGAACCGGTTTCGCTGAAAACAGCCCAATTTGTTTTTATTAGTGCTGGGAAAGAAGAAGTTTTTTGAAGTAGAATATTTTCAAAATGGAAAACACGAGTAGGTACCTATTTTAGAATTTTATGATTTAGATATGTGTTGAAAAATAAACGTTTGGAATGAAATAAAATATTCAAATGAATGTTTCTTTATTTGGAGGTAGTCGCAGTCAAATCAATTATGGCATCCTAATGAGAAGCAAGAATTCACAACGTCATAACTTTATTCCAAACAAAAAAATACCCGAGCAAGGCCGGGTACGCATCATGTAGTTATTGTTATAAATAGTATGTGTGCACTCGCTTAAACAAGATAATAAAATAATATTTTATTTGAAGAAATGTGAAAACACCGTTATTCAAAATTTAATAAACTATATCGGACAGCTGAACAGCACGCTTAGATAAATACGGAAAAAATCGATACTAGATATTCATAGTCCCAGTTCCCAGGCCCCATTAGCTGGGTACTTGGTAGGTACCAGACACAATCATGAAATCATACCCTTGTGACAGTTGAGTTAATCCGACCCTCGGCGCGTACTACGACTATTTGCGGGGTGCGTTAACCTTGCAATAAAAAAATCTCTACATGGTGTTTGGATACTCGGCATGAACAAAAGAAATGATAAATAAAGGAAATGGTTTCTTTTACTTAATTCATCCTGCTCGGACATCCATAGAATTTTACACGAATATTTTATTTTGTGTTTCATTTTTTTGATTGAAGGATTTAGTAGACCTTTTAGTAGGTAGTTAAAATAACATTTATAAATATCATGTTGACTACTGACTATACTTATTTATGGATCGTTTACGTTAAAAATGATCATGTGAACGAACCCGTTTTTTTAATGTGAAATCTGTTGTATTTAGAAAGGCTGCTACTAATTTCAATAATTATTATTTGAGGTAATCGGGTATACATGGATAAAGCATTGTATTAAATATGTTATCGTAATATTCCATGAAACAAGATACCCAAAACAGTAGATGCTAGGTTGTAATTTAGTTAAAAACCCAGTTCTGTTTGGCTATGATATTTATCTAGGTATAATTGGTGATGTAGCGGCAAACTCGTAAACTCTTAGTGAAGCTTTCAGTCCATTCATGTCATGTTAAAGTCAGTTAATGTTTCTGTCGTTCGCCCAGGAAATAATACAATTATAAAGTGCATCCATCCTAGGCTAACGGGAAGAAGATAATATTACCGTAGGCTAAAATTGGTCGTCTGTGAAGACAATACTACACCCATTAAACCCTAAAACGGAAGCGTTATTTCTTATCCAATGGAAGTATATTTTGCACAAACTTTTAAAATAACCGTTTTTTCTCCCATCGTTGATTTTTTTTATTCGTTTATTGTATCTGAGAAGCGCTCAGTAAATTTGACTCAATAGTTCCCCCTTTACAATGAGATGTAAATTTTCCTAAATGAAAAAAAAAAAGAGTTTAACTTACCTATGAGAAAAAAGCGAAAACTGCTACTGTGAAGACAAACTCTTTGCCGAGAAAAGAACTCAAGAAAACCATATCTCGAATAAAGCTAGTGCGATCATTCGGCACTTCAGTGAAAAATTAGTTTGAATGTAGACAAAGTAAATTTTATTCCTGGCTTTCATTCTAGGATTAAAGCGTTATAATTATTCAAAGTGAAACAATGGGGAACTCTCGCGCCGCAGTTTAATATGGTGCATTCATTTTACAAAGGTAATAGAGAGTAGATACTATTTGTATACAACATTTTATTTCATATATTTTCTTCGCAATCTTCGCAATTTCATAACTGACAAATTCAAATCAAAATTAATGTTTCATGTGTCCCTCGTAGTACGAGTAATAATGAATACAGTATTTTTTATCTTTTCTTATTTACACACTTATATTTCAACTGATCCCATTTTTGTAGTTGTTTAAAATAGCATGTTGCAAAGCGTTATTTATATTCACAAAAATGAACGGAAAAAATAAACATCTACTTACGTCTCTGCAGATAAATAATGCACATTTTTTAAAGTAGGTAGGTATCTACGAAGCTTAAAAAAAATTTTTTTTTTTTCATTTAACACAATATGACATACATAATATATACGATATTAACTGATGTGCATTTATTTAGTATTTATTCGGTCGTATTCCAGGCGCCATGCACGGCTATATAATTTCATCCCCTGCACAACATCCCCCGCCGCACGACCTCGCACACCGGGGCAGATGTACCGACTATTATTACACGGCCCCGCTGCACGCCGACAGCCCGCCACGCAGCGCCAGGCAGATGCCAGCCACCAGCCTCAGTAACGACGCGCTATGAGATCATCCTCAAATTTATTAATGAAATTAATATTACGTCGCCTTTGCCACTGTCAATGTGTTACTCTGTCACTGTACTGCACTCTTGGTGATGCTTAGCGCTAATACTTGCATCTGATTTAAGGATTTTAATTATATTATCACCACCATATATAAAAAAAAACTGCAAATTATTGTCATCCTTCTGAAAGCAATAACCAAAGTTCTATTTCGGAACCCGCCACAATAGTTGCAACAATAAATCTAATTAACTAATTATGGTAATAATTACTAATCTAATATGTTACTATTAAAACTTTTTTTTAATGTGCGTTACTTTATGGTTTAATTTTATAATTGTAATTTTCTTTACATGGATTTTAGAACATAATATAATTGCTCTTTAAATTATGTTCTAAAATCCATGTAAAAGCACAGATGGACGTATACTTAAATAAATAAATAATAATACAAGAGCTAATACAATGTCCTATGAAACGGGAACGAGCAAACACCTACAATGAAATATTACGATACTTCAATCCTTTTTAAGTCTAACTAACGGACGTAAAGTAACAGACTTGTTGTGATTATACAAAGTATTAAACAGTATAATCGAATCAAAACTAATATATATGAAATAAATCTTAATGTAAAAACCACACCACAAAGATGATATGAAACTTTTAAAACAGCAATATTAATTTTTTCAACCCTGTATTCCGAGAATATATCAATGAGATTGAGATTGATATATTCTCTAACTCACCTATAAAATTTAAACAAATGTTTAATAACATTTAATCATTGTACAAAATAATATTAACATAACCGAATATAAGAATAAAACGTTGTGCCGTTTTTTTCCGTTTTCATGTTTCATTTTGTGTTATGTTAATATTATTTTCTACAATGATTAAATATTAAAATGAGGTTTTTAAATCTCAAAAAAAAAAAATTAAAATATGATTAATAACGTGTTTACTTTTTTGAAATAAAACATACATGTACATTCTTGTTGTTGTTTTTTTTTACGTATTGTAATTTCCGTAGATTTTGAATCTATTTCTATTATTTTTCTTTTCTTCTCTACAAGTAATAAGTTAAACTATATCAAGTAATATTTGAACAGCGCCCCTGAAATAATTTTTCACAAAAATGGCGCTTTAAAAATTATCCAATTATTATTATTTATAATGTAATATAATTATTTATTAGGTGTCCGATACACCGAATAAGGAAAACATTTTGAAATGCATTGATTGATTTAATCAACATATAATATTTGTAATCGCTTTGTAAAATGTTCCTAATAAACAATAACACTTAATTTATGTAGCGCAACTTTGTTATAGTTCCCATAAAGTGCACTTTACATTAAGGGCGAGAGGGACGTCGGAGCGGAATTATTTATGATTTCTAAATATTGGTAGTATTATTGTATGTTTTACAAAATATTTAAAATATGAATATGATTTTTAAAGTGGAGTAAAATATATTTTTAGTCCTTTCTCGTTACGTTTTTGTAAATAAACGTAACCAAAGATTTATAATCCGCATTAACAGAAAGTAAAAAAAAAACATGACGTTACGTAGTGTTTATGAAAAAATTAAACTACACACTGTTATTTTTTTAATTTATCTCATCGGCATGTTAAAGAAAAACCTTCGCAGCATTTTTTAAAGATATTCAACTTCTTAAATGTTTTTATAAAACATGCGTGGAATAGTCAGAAATGTGTAATATTTCTGATTTTATTTTGATAAATGCTAAGCCCTTGTAAATTTTAAAAAAAAAACGTAATAAATATTGTTCTCTTTAAAAATACCATGTTTATCGTATTGCACAACAATATTTTCATTATTTTCAATTTATAAATAATAACTCTCCGACGTCCCTCTCCCCGTTAAATTAATAACCTTTCCTAATAATAATAATAAATGTTTATTCCGGTATGTGGGGAGGTTAGTGCAGTCCCACACATTCCATATAAAATATACATGCAATAGTTATAAAAAAATATATAAAATATGTACAAGAGTTTAAAAAGATTAAATAATTATAAGACAGTAGTATGGTGATACATCACAACATAAAACTAAAATTAAAATAAAAAAAGATAAAAAAATAACAATTTAACTAAATAAGTATATGAAAATAAATCCTTAAAGGTGCTGCGGTATTTATATTATGAGGGGACAATATATTTCTCCAGTATGTGTCGATGTTGGAGGCTGGACTGAGGCGGGCTTCCGGATATTCCTGGAGCTGTTTATTCTTTCCCTCATTCCAGCCACCCTGGATCTTATAAAGGCTGCAAAACCGGAAACTCGCCCCTCCGTGAACATACTGGAAGCGCTGCAGTATCTGGGGAGGCCAAACATTATGCGAAAGGCGTTATTATACTGTACACGAAGTCTTTCCATACTACTCTTTTTATAGTTTGCCCAGAAATAATGATATAATAACAAAATAATGTATGTAAATTCAAAGTATACTTTAAAAACAAGAAGGCACTTTAAGAATGCAAGTGCCTTCTGTTGAATTAAAATACGGGAGTTTATAAAATAGTAATAACAATAATAATATGATAATTGCATAGAGTCGCTTTTGTGAAAAATAACACAAAGATGACTGCAGCTTCAAAGGACTGAGACTATTTATTTTCTGTATAGGTACGAGAAGGTAGAGAAACTGTTTACTGTTCATAAAAAGTGTTTTCATCATAATTTTATTGTCTGGTGCTCATTTAATTTTCATGATTTGAAAATGACAAAAATTTATTTTCAAGATGTCTTTTGTTCTGAGAAATGCAATTATTATTTTTAAGAAAACCTACTCGTATATTAAAATCTTTAAGTAGTTTTGTCGATTATTGTTTTGATGTTATTTAACCCAGAGACGCGTCTCGCCATAATGATAAATTACGAAGGAGTAGAACAAATGACAAATGACTCTTTAGACGTAAATTAATTCTAAGGCTTTAAAAAATATTCTAGTTTGTTAGTATATTATTTAGGTAATAAAAATCTATGCTTCTATTGTGAATTCTGTGTTCATTGTCGCCACTGTCTGTCACCATTGACGACCATAAAATTTGTGAATGTTTGTGTAACGGCTAACCTAGGTTATCATATAAATTAAATATGTACAAAATACACGCAAAGTAAAATAACGGATACATTATTATCTCTCATTTATTTGATTCATTAAATATTTAACAAATATATTATATTAATTAGTTTTGCAGAAATAAAAATACATTAAACCTAAAATTACATAAAAACAATTGTGTTGTCTTCAAAAGAAAAGGACATGTGAAGTAATTCAGTAACGTAATGTAAATATTGAATTTTATTTAGTAAAGGCTGTCCTTTGATGTACCCAGTAACAATTATTTATCAATAACATAAAATAAATTTGTTTTTTCAAATTCCAACTCTACGTTTAGAAAATAAACGGTCTGGAAATTGAATGAGTATTATGAGTTCTTTAAGTGTTTTTTTTTATTTTTTATTTATTTAATGTAAATCAAATTTAATAATGTTATTATTAAGTTCTGCAAGCATTTTAGTTTTTGATTATTGTGACAGCTGTTTCGGCGTATAAGGTAATTTTCAGTGTGGTTAGGCCACATTACGACGACTTACTTACATGATTTCCTCGTGTTAAATGAAAATATTTTCTTAATTGATTTGTAATGAATGCTATTGACTTATTTAAATGTGTTATATTGTTTGGGTCGTGTGGACATACTGAGTAGTGGGGAATAAATAACACACTACTCAGTATGTTCACATGACCCAACCAATATAAAACATTTAAATATGTCAAAGCATTCATTACAAATCAATTAAGAAAACACGTTATAAATGTAAGTTCCTTACAGAATAGAGAATTTTGAATTATTTTCTAACGAAATCGGTTTTACCGATAATAAATCATTTTAAACAACGTCATTAACATTATTAAATTTGATTTACATTAAATAAAAAAAATATATGAGTTCATGAAGATAACATGAATCAAAACAAATGTTTCAAGTACAAAAATATCAATAAAAAGATAACAATAATTCCATTAGTTTATGATTTTGAAAAGCTGTCTTTTGAATGTAACCTTTTTGTCTGTATTTTAAATCACCACTTTTTCAACATTCATGCTTCACGTGATAATTTTTTGCTTCTTTTAGGGGTCCCGGCACGTGGGGTGCCTCCGCGTCATTTTGACACTATTTTATTTGATTTATGGTTTGTGTTTTTTTTCTAACCGTAGCATTTTTTCAAATCTATTAAGCATCACACCAACACGTATGAAATATAAATGCCGAGTAGATAGATATCGATCGCCATGACTCAGTTTGGTTGGGGTTTTGCTTAAAAAAATAATGCGTGCGAAGTTCTCACGAAGAACGGGTGTCCTTCACGGAACATACTAGAACGTATACAAACATGATATGGCTACAAGTATGATGGTATGTTTTGCAGGGGCGGCCAGTCCTTGTGAGCATTGAAAGCTTCGCTTACTCCACCGCTGGCAAACATACGTTTCTTTTGCAGTTAAAATACAAAATTATTTTAAACATTAATCATTGGTTAAAATCTGATCATTTAAATACCATTCGAAGACCTCCGTGGCAGAGTTTTTATATCCGGATCCGGAAGTGGCAAGTTCAAAAACCGGCGGGAAAAACGATTTTTTTTAACGGATCATTTCATATGTAGGTAAATGAATAAAATTAATAAATCGCCCATTTACAATACAGCAAACTTCGCTCATAACATCACTCTGTAAAATACTACTATAAAGAATCTGTACGTTGCACACGGTAAAAATGTGACCAGATTTGATTTGGCACATACTGTCCCACCTTCCTCCTCCTTTTCTCCTTCTCCTCCTACTCCCTCCAGCCATACAACTTACACAATTTAGGGATTTCATACTACCACAGTAACTGGGACACTACTGCGGTATTCACAAAAAATTACTTCCTTAAAGCTGGTAGGCTTACACTCATAAAAGAAAGAAAATGGAATGAGAAGAAAAAATTAAAGAAAAAAAAAAAAAAAAGAAATAAAGAACAGGACCTAATAAGAAAAAAATATGAATGATACTCTGCTTTTCTTTCATATTGACATCTACTGCACTTAGATAATGAATTATCTGTTCAGCAGCACCCACTATGACCTCCACCAACTCTATTCCCCCATACGAAGAAGGAGAAGTGGCACCTGATCAACTAACTATTACAATAGTAATCTATATAGCATAATATTTTTATTCTGGGTTATATACAGGGGTTGTGCAATGCAATGTAGTTCATATAGGCATTATAATACAAAATAAAATATAACGAAATAAGAAAGAAAGGCAATAAATCTACATTATACAGAAAATTAAATAAAAATATGAAAGATTTATAGAAGGCTTCCCAAAAAAAAAAAAACAAAAAACAAAATATTAAAGAAAATAATATAATGTCGTAAGTTCCTAAGGAGGTTTTTGATGCATTTTGTTTTATTTATTTGGGCGTTTAACCAACCGATTGCCGCTATTATTAGAGCATTTCGGGAACTTAACAGCTTGCATCGGAAGTAGACCACTTTGTGCCTCATCTGATGTAAACATTTCGCTGGCACTGCCCAGGGCCTCGGCAACCGAAACAATTGTCTGTAGGCGTTGTTGTATTGAACTCTTACAGCATTCCATTGTGCTCATGTATAGTGGATCCACAGGACTACCGTGTAAAGTTAGTTAGTTCTCTTGCCCAGCTCGGAAGCTCTCCGACCGGCCCTGATGCTTTGTATACTTTAGGTATCATCTGGTTCGTATATCGCCAAGAGCAGGCCCTCATCCTGGCGGGAGATGATGTGATCACGGGCTATATTAGGCACATTTAGTTTTTACGCTAACATTATGCACTCTCTGCGGCCCAACATTTCATGATAATTAAAACTAGTAAGGATACTCAGCTTAGGCAAATGGGCAAAGCCTGGTTACATTTACGTGAATTAATGACATTGCTTCTGTGAAAACTTGCGAATGAGATGATTCTGTCTTCCGACGATTTCTAGAGAATATTATTACACTATATCTGAACTTTCTAGTATAATATAAATATCGAGGCAGCAATGATAACCTTTCGTAAGCCATTTATTATTATTTTTATTGGATTAACTTAGTGAAACCTATAAAGCTCATTGTAATATTGTTGCATTCATTGAAGATAATATTAACCAATCACAAATGAAAATATGAAACAGAAAATACACGAAAAATAAAAAAGGTAATGGTGAAAAATGACAGAAAGCAATAAGGTGGCATTAGCTCAGTTGGTAGAGCCCTGTTCCTGGATAGACCGAGAGGTCCTGGGTTCAAATCCCAGATGCAATCATTTCCTTTTTAGTTTGTCTTTTTTCTGTCGTTTTCATTTAAAATTTGTTAATATTATCTTCAGTGACGAAATAAAATATACTCGTATATATAAATATAATTTTTATTTTGTTTGGAAGTTTTTATTCACTATGTACTTTTTTTAATTCAATTTATTATTTCGCTACCGGTTTCGACACATCCGTGTCATTCACTAGCGTTCTTAAAACTACCTTAAATTACCAAATGTCTAGAAATTGTTACATAGTTAATGCTCAACAAATAAAAAAATACATATATGTATATGTATATATATATATTAGTTTATATTTAAACAGAACAGTGGATTGAATAATATCCAAACTCCCATATCACGAGATAAAAGAAAATTAAATATTTCAAATTTAAATTTGGAGCTTGATTCAAGGTGGTCGCCGCATCATCTGTACCATTAAAGTTGTAATAGGACGGAGTGGTTATGATTTCAAATGACATAAATGGATTAAGAATGTAACTCGGGTTTACTCACCAGAAATAAAATAGACTTGCCTGAGTTGGTATTTGTGTACAGGTTTGCATATTATCAGCATGAAAATTAATGAGCGAGTACAATTATTACCTACCTACTCACATGTATATCACCACTAGTATTACATAACTGGCAACCTTACAGAGAATAAAAAACAGTGTGAATTTATAATTTGAGTTTTTTTATGATTTTTTAATTTATTTTTATATGAATACCGCACAAGAGTCCCAAACTGCTCCCATCCGTCTGGAGCCAGTGAAACTATGGCATTCCCAATTGGGGAATGTTGTGAGGCTGAAGGAATTGGGGAGGGGAAGGAGAAGGGGGAGAGGAAGGTGGGGAAAAGGGGAAATACCTGGCTATTCAGATCTGATCACCAAACATGGCTAAAAGCCATTTCAAGCAACGTCTCAATTCTGAATGGTGGTCTTTCACCAGGGCGATACTGAGAGTATCTTCTACTCTAGAACGTGCGCAAATATAGTATATATTATTTTTAAATTAATTAAATGTGAAACAACACAAATTAATTAAATAAAAATTACTTACGCACGCCGGGATTTGAGCGCGCGACCTTCGGATTCAGAGTCGAGAGCCTTACCCCTCGACCACGGAGGCCGTCAAGTACTTTATCTACTTTATACTTCCATAATAAATGTATGCAATACAATATTGCATATATATACTCCCTATAAAATCAAAAAAAAGTTTTTGCACAATATATTGAATTTCTTCTGTTTAAATCATTAATAATTCTAAGATTCAAAGGAAGGTTCGACGTTCTTCAACCTTATCACCCTAATACGTATATTTATTAACTGCATCTATTGATTTGATTTTTTATTGTTTCCTTGATCTTATAATAATCGTACGGATGTGAGGTTTTCGTAGTAATATGTACAAACAAGGTGGCTTTCATATCTGAATTTGTGAAAATATGGGCCTACAGATTTTACTAATTAAGGTGACGAGTATTACACCATGTGCTTGTGTGTGTTTACTTATGTTATACGTACAATTAAAGGGGAAGAAAATACTAATTAAAAGTAAGTGTTTGTTTATTAAAAATCCATCGCTCTGCATTATTAGGTAGATTTTGTGTAGGTTAATGCGTTTTTTTACGTTTTTAAAATCACTTGTAAGTGTAAGTAGAAACTGAATTTCGCTCTGCAAACATTATAAATAAGTTATTTTTTCTACATACGTGATAAAGAAAATATTTTATTTAATAGTTCTAATTTTAGGCTATGTTACGCGAAAGTGTAAATTTCTCATACTATAAAAAAATACTTCTCTTATACTAGATAAAGAATAGGAAGTAATATTTGTATAGCGCCCTTGAGGTAATTTTTCACAAAAACGGCGCTATATAAATCATATAATAATAATTTTTATCATTATAGAAAACTCAAGTTTTCCTCCAATGGTAATGATAATAATTTGTAGTCCCTATGTTTCTTATACTATAAAAATCTCAAGTTTTCCTCCAATGGTAGTGATAATAATTTGTAGTCACTATATTTCTTATACTATAGAAAACTCAAATGTTCGTACAATGGTAGTGATAATAATTTGTAGTCATTGTATTTCTTATACTATAGAAAACTCAAGTTTTCCTCCAATAGTAGTGATAATAATTTGTAGTCACTATATTTCTTATACTATAGAAAACTCAAATGTTCGTACAATGGTAGTGATAATAATTTGTAGTCACTATATTTCTTATACTATAGAAAACACAAGTTTTCGTACAATGGTAGTGATAATAAATTGTAGTCACTATATTTCTTATACTATAGAAAACACAAGTGTTCGTACAATGGTAGTGATAATAAATTATAGTCACTATATTTCTTACACTATAGAAAACTCAAGTTTTCCTCCAATAGTAGTGATAATAATTTGTAGTCACTATATTTCTTATACTATAAAAACTCAAATGTTCTACAATGGTAGTGATAATAATTTGTAGTCACTATATTTCTTATACTATAGAAAACACGAGTTTTCGTACAATGGTAGTGATAATAAATTGTAGTCACTATATTTCTTATACTATAGAAAACACAAGTGTTCGTACAATGGTAGTGATAATAAATTGTAGTCACTATATTTCTTATACTATAGAAAACTCAAGTTTTCCTCCAATAGTAGTGATAATAATTTTAGTCACTATATTTCTTATACTATAGAAAACTCAAATGTTCGTACAATGGTAGTGATAATAATTTGTAGTCACTATATTTCTTATACTATAGAAAACACGAGTTTTCGTACAATGGTAGTGATAATAAATTGTAGTCACTATATTTCTTATACTATAGAAAACACAAGTGTTGTACAATGGTAGTGATAATAATTTGTAGTCTCTATATTTCTTATACTATAGAAAACTCAAGTTTTCCTCCAATAGTAGTGATAATAATTTGTAGTCATTATATTTCTTATACTATAGAAAACTCAAGTTTTCGTACAATGGTAGTGATAATAATTTGTAGTGAATATGTTAACAGATTTTTGTCCTCTTTTTAAAGATTTTTCTAGTATAATATTTCGGAGGGTGTACCCGTCCGTAAAATGAAAATTTATTGGAACTTAGTGCGGAGGTCCTAAAACAGATGTGCAGAGGGATGATATCGTTGGCAATCAGTAAAACAAATTTCCTACTCACATCTTTTGACATCCGGAAATCTAAAAATAAAATCCACAGACGTTTCTCTTCTTAGCAACGGTATATCGGGATCAGTCTTTTTTAAATTTTGAGTTGTCAGACATATTAGAAAATTGATATTTTAAAACGAAATCAAACCAATATCGACGAGAGTTAGAACAGTATGAAACTACAACTAGGCACCCTCCAGAATTAATACCATAAGTGTTTTTCTTGGGCAAAATGTTTTTTTTTTTCAAAAAACTAATAAATCTTTACAGAAATCTGACATAAAAAATCTGACATAAAAAATCTGACATTATAAAATCTAAATTAAAATAAATTTATTTAAAATTGTAATTTAACATATGTTAATGCCGATGTAACCGCCAAACTATTCTGATCTTCCCAAAGAGTATTTATTAATCGCCAAAATAATTAAATTATACAAATAGTTTAATAAATATTTTAAAAGTGTTTTCCCCTTCCTCCTGAAAGTGAAAGAATGCCCCTAAAACCGAACCGAGTTCTGTATTATTTGAACTTCAAGTACACCAGCCACCACATTTCATAATCAACACATAGATTGTTCACGGAAAGTTTCTTGCCCACTTGCGAATTTCCGCAAAGCAACCGGATACCCAAATATGTACACAACATTATATAATGATATAAAGCACGTTTGCCTGAGGGAGGTCTCCGAATCGCTGTATTTACCAAAGGAGAGCCTTAAAATACACATCACAACAATCTTACACTACTTCTGTAAATCAAGATCCAATAAAAGCAAGAAAGGTTACATTTTTATTGACTTTCCTCAGGACATACACTTGAATAAATTATAAATCGCCGGGAAAAACATTTTCATTCGCTACAAAAGAATATTAAATAAGATCTCGGGACATTAATCCAAGGTTTGACCCCTATGCTTCAATGGCCGGACAGAGTGTATTGTGCGAGTGTAATATTGTGCTACGTGAGATGTGAACATTAGGCACAGTGAATCCACGGGTGTGTTTGACCAAAATTTAGTACTTACTCGCATGTACGCGATACATGACGAGTGTCAACATCATTTTAAAATCACCCGCAAAGCATTCATGCAAACCGAATTAACAATGTGAGCTTACATGTAATAAACACTAGAATTATACTTGTGGACATAAAAAGTACTAACACAATGTTTTCTTCCATACACTACTGATTTGATTTTATTTTGAACATTAAAAATAATTAAGATATCAACTGATAAAACGGGATTTAAATTCTAAAGTGGTCCAAGTCCAAAAATATATTTTTTGTTATTATTGGTGAAATCCAGTTTAAAACGTTCAAACTCTCTTAGTGACAAATATTTTCACCATTTTGGCATATCTATTTGCACGTAGATGGTATTCTGTTTTGTCGTGATCTGAGTTTTTGATAGAAAAGAAAAATCTTTTGTGTTAATTTTCTCAAAATCAACTTTGGTTAACTCGGTTAGAACTGTGCCCCCCAAATATTGAAATAAATATTGCTACGAATTAAGCACTCCAGCCACCGACCTAATAAATCATGGAGCATAATGTGGCCTTACCGCATAGCTTCCCGTGCACACGGTAAAACTATATATTTTTATTTGTACTGTGACCAAACTATTAAAAACTAAATTACCAGTTCTCCGACCAATGTGATCATTCCACGTTCCTCTTCTCTCTGAATCCTTTTCTGTTTTGAAAATAAAGATGATTCATTACCTGACTTCCCGCACCTTCGTACTATTAATTTCCAATTCTCATCAGCTTATCGATATTATAGTTTTAACGCGTGAAGAAATTTATTTTCTGAAATAAGAAAACTTCTTCAACAGTGAACTGTGAGGTCATTAAATTTAAACAGTTTTCTTGCCTGAGAGATCAACTGGCACTACAACGTCATTTCTAAGTGCTAGAAAATAAGATAAGACGCTATATTGTTTGATAAAAATGTTTCACTTATTCACGAAGAAAAAGGGTTTCGGAAAAGGAAATGTGCTGATCGACCAAACTAAATTGTCATAATTTTGTAATGTTAATTTTCGTCACCATTGTTTCTTCTTTCGTTCGCCAAATGCCTATTCACATTCCTACGTAGTCCGTATTACCTGCCCAAAATAAATATAAAAAATTCTGTTTTTCTTGAAGAAGCTATAGTCATTTCTTATTATTTGAATTCGTGGAAATCAAATCTTCTCGGTATTTTTTTATCTTACCGAAATCGTTTATAGCTCATGAAAGACTTTCGTAAAAAAATATTCTTATTAATAGAGTAATTTGAAGAAATTCGTTTTTCTTATTTCCCGAAATAGATAAGAAATATTTCCTTGCATATCATATATAAATTTCAACCTTTAGAGAGCAAAAGTTCTTTTGTTATATATCACGAGGCAATATAATAATATGGTATTTTGTTTATTCGTTTTCATGTATTAATATATAATGATAAATCATTATTATTTTAACTTCTAAAAACGGTTATTAAATTGTGTGTAAATGTTTCTATTCAGCGAGCAAAATGGAACGACCTATTTCTAAATACAAATACCAATACAAATGATTTAATGTTCCTCCTAGTAATAATGTAGGCTCATTTGATCACGCGCTCTGAATTTAATAATTCACCATTTCAAATAGTTCAGACTTCAGCCTGTCTAGAAACTTTGATTTACGGACATTTTATCGAAGGTCACTCACACTTCATGCAAAATTTCTGCTACAAAATTGTATTGCTTTTGACCAAGTTTGCATAAATCCAATTTATATCGGTACCTATCGATATTGAAGAATCTTCCATTTAGACTTTTATTCTTTCAAACGAAAGCTTGACCAAATTGGATATAAACGAATAATTTTTTTTAAATAATTAAATGCTCTTTTATATTTTACAATGTCTAAGAATGTGTACGACAAACATTCTCACTGACAAGAGAATAATGAGACAATCTTAATGTTGGGGATTATTGTGTGGCGGAAGGAATACAGCAATGGAATGAGAAAAGGAATGAGGACAAATGATAGTGGGAATCTTCTAGACTATTCAAATCTAAATTATTTTACCGGGAATACCTAACATTGCGGAAGACATAAAAATTGCTGAAAATTTCTTCAGAACATTGGTCCGCAAATGAAGCGTTGCGCGTCGGCAGCCAGAAAACGAGCGGAAGAAGTCAGGTGGCAATATAGCCGGTATGAATTGTAGTTTATAAATAAAATTAAATTTATCGGGATATCCCTAGAACTCTTGAAAGTAATAAAAATTGAATTATGAAATTACTTAACCTTTATCATTATTTTTCTAAGTATAGGTTCTTTCTTTTCTCGGTTAATGGGAGTACACTCAATATATTAAGCTACATCTCTTATTATTGACACTTTCCGTTCCACGGTAATGTATTGCTTTGAGAATGAGCTGCCCTTTTATTTTCAGATGTTTAATGCTCAGCTTTTACCCATCATAATCCTTTCTTTCTATTTACCTCCTCCATTCCTTCCCACTTCCATAATTTTTTTAAAAGTTTCAAACAATTCAGAAACCGAAACTTATTATTTTCTTTCTCATTTTATGAAAAGATTATCGAGAGCTTGGTTAGAATCCCAGCTCCATAATAATAAAAAGTGTTAAACATTATAATAAATCTAATCATCTCTCCGTAAATCCAATCTGGGATGATTGGCAGAATTTGCCATTTGGCAGAAAACCCATCTTTATACAACAATGAAGATGTGCGAGTATCAAATAAAGCGTAAATAACATAATAATGGAATATTTGCGTTGGTGTGTTCATGTGAAGTGTCGATACAGATATTATCATTCGTTCTGGTTTAATTTTGGCGTCAGGACTTTTAGTCTCCACTCACTTTTACTCCATGTAGCCATCAATGCCTACTGCGGTTTATGGTTTAACCTGTCAATTGACAAGAAACTGAGAGGAGCAATACCACGCCACATGACTCGACAGTAAACAAGTAGATTGTTGTATCCTGTCGGCGGATCTATTTTACGGTTTAGGAGGTGTTCTTTGATGGGCACAAAGTGTGAGGTTCGCTCCTGTCCCCGGGAAAACGGCAACATATTTTCAAAATTAAACCTGTCACCTATAAAACATATGAATTAACAAAATATTTAGGTCAGTCTATATTTTTGATTTAGATGGGAGGTTCATGTTTTTAAGAAAGCTTTAAATATAATGATGTATTTCTTATCTTCTACGTACATATATTATAGATATAATATGTACCTACTTATTTGTAGTTTTTACTCGGTCCGGATCACGATTCAGAACTGTTGATTGAGATAGTTGCAAGCAGCAAGGAGGCTTGAATACTCGATAACAAGCCAAGCACTTCCCACGCATCCCCTCCCTCCATGATTTACCTCTCCCCATTTGTTTTTCTTTATAATAATTCAGTGACATAGACCTACCGCTTCGGCTATTCGGTCTTTTGAGTAACATTCATAATGTGAAATATAAGAAAAAAAAAAGTCACATTTGGGTTTCCATCTTCCATATTCAGCACCGAATTCCGCACTGTCTAAGATACAATGCCTTTCATTCGATCACTTAGATTTACATGCCTAGATTCGGAACGGCCTTTCTTTACAAAATGTAGATCGTAGCAAGGGCATCTTTTGTATGGGATAAAAGTTAGGTAAAATGACCTGGATCTGTTCGGTGTTTATTACCATGTAGCCAATGTAAAGGTATGTTGAGCAGTCTTCAGTGTTCGATACCCTTATCAGGGCTGACGTGGGTGACTGCAAGAAACGTCTTTACATTCCAGGCGTTCAACCTGACAGAATATACACCTCCAACCATCTCTTTTCTTCTAAAAATCTCTGAAGATATTTGGACTAAATTTAACGGAATAAATTGGTTATTGATTTCTCCATGGCATTGGGATAAGAATATTGGAAATATTTATATTTTAACCCCTTGAAAATTAATTGCCTATATCTAAATTTCCCAGTGTTATGATTCATGTAAGTTTATAATTTTTTTTTAATTTCAAGAAATTTCACAAGGACAACAGATATATATCTAGATGTATAATTAGCAGCGAGAGAGCCAGTAATTTGGCATTGATTGGTGATGTATGCCAAGCGGGGGAGGCAGAGACATTTAAACGAATAAAGTTCGATTCATATCTACCGGTGCCGCATAGTGCATACATGTAAAGTGGCACGCACGGAAATATTAGTTGCTCACATTATCTTTGAACACATTCACGCACCATGTAATGTGAATACTCTCTTTTGCACCGTGCCTGCCACGTTAAGTGTCTGCACTGCGCGGCGCCGGTAGATATGGATAGACCTTTTGATGTATCAAGCCACTTAATCTGCCTGAAAGCCAGGTTGATGGATGTCAATACAACCCTGTGGGAGAGAAGGACTATTGGGAATAAAAATCAATCGATCATCGCAACTGAAGTAGAATCGTTGAGTAGGCAAAAGTTCAACAGGAGTAGTAAGAAGTATGTAATATTTTGATCAACAATAGTAAACAATGAAGTGAATAGAAGATAGAGGTTTTGTTGCCCGGAGGGAAATTGTCGGGGAGCAATTATCCAGGGGCAATTATTGTCAGAGGCAACCGCCCAGGGAGCAGTTGTCCTAGAACAAATTATCTAATATGCAGACGTAAACACGGCCCATTCTCCAAAATACCATATTAAATTTATACCCATACACAATGAATGAAAACATTTTAAAGGAACACTTCATTTGAATATTCAGGTGATTGAAACGGTACCTTCAATTCCACGTGTAATTTAATCCGTAAATAACATTTTACATAACGATCAACTTTTTGTAGGGCCGTTTAATGAACGAATCAACTAAAATGAGTTTTATATTTTGTTAAAATTGATAGCCCCTTCCGTACATGTTTTTAATTTATCTTTTTTATATTTAAAATTTTCCTTTTTGACCTCAAACCAAATGGAAGATCTTCTAAGACTCGTGGACCTAGTACATTAAAATCTCTGTTCTTTAATTTCGCACCATTTTTGCTACAGGATTCAACCAGTCTATTCGACACATCAGACTTGACCGAACTGAGCGTGAGGTACCTCTGAGTAAGATTGTCTCACATATGGAGATTAGTCAAGTATTTCGGTACCAGGCCGTTCAGTGCCTTATTCA